>CM053028.1:215682354-215752634 GCA_028564925.1 Lithobates sylvaticus
GTGAGTGCAGCACAGCACAGTATACAACCTGCACCTGTTTCTGCCCTGGTGTCATCTAATCCAGCCATCCGCAGGAGTTAGTAATTGTGTTGTGTGAGTGCAGCACAGCACAGTATACAACCTGAACCTGTATATGCTCTTCTGCCCTGTTGTCATCTAATCCAGCCATCTGCAGGAGTTAGTATTGTGTTGTGTGAGTGCAGCACAGTACAGTATACAACCTGCACCTGTATCTGCCCTTCTACCCTGTTGTCATCTAATCCAGCCATCTGCAGGAGTTAGTAACTGTGTTGTGTAAGTGCAGCACAGCACAGTATACAACCTGCACCTGTATCTGCCCTTCTGCCCTGTTGTCATCCAATCCAGCCATCTGCAGGAGTTAGTAATTGTGTTGTGTGAGTGCAGCACAGCACAGTATACAACCTGCACCTGTATCTGCCCTTCTGCCCTGGTGTCATCTAATCCAGCCATCTGCAGGAGTTAGTGTGTGTGTTGTGTGACTCCAGCACAATATACACTACCCAATAGCTGTTTTTCCCATCCCCCTGCAGGCCATTACAATGTCTGGAAGGCCAACAAGGAGAGGCAGACAGTCACGAGCCAAGAAGTCTAGAGACAACAGTGCTGGTCATGAACGCGGTGCATTGTCCTCAGCACATGGCCATGGGACACGCTTGTCCTTATTTTCGGCAGCTGGACATGTTGAGCCGCATCATGCCGAAGGCTTGGTAGAGTGGATGACCAAGCCCTCCTCATCCTTCTCATCCTCTCTCACCCAGGCTCAGGGTACTGGAAAAGCAGCTGCCAATGCATACTCAATATCATCAGTCACCCCTTCCCTAGACCCACCATGTCCTCCTGAGGAGTCCCCCCGAACTGTTTGAGCACAGTGTTGGGTACATGCTCCAGGAGGATGCCCAGCGTTTTGAAGGCTCCAATGATGATACCCAGCTAGAGGAAGGCAGTAGCGTGAGCGCAGAGAGAGGGGATGCTCAAGGACAGCAATCTGGCAGTCATGTTCCACCAGCTGCAGCATACTGCCAGGTTTGCTCCAGTGGTGAAGAGGTAGGGGATGATGAGGTCACTGACTCCACGTGGGTGCCTGAACAGAGAGAGGAGGAGGAGGTGGCACATCTCCAACGAGGCAGGATGCCCTCCGGGGGCCAGCTTGAGGGAAGCACACCAACTGAATCACACCGCAGAGCTCCGCCTGTGCAGGGCGCTGCCTCTGCGCATTATTACAAAAGTTCTTTGGTGTGGGCCTTTTTTGAGACGAGTGCATCAGATTGCACCGCTGCTATTTGCAACATATGTCTCAAGCGTATCTCGCGTGGCCAAAACATCAGCCGCTTGGGCACCATAAGCATGACCAGACATATGTTGACCTGCCATGCAGCTCGTTGGCAAGCGCACCTTAAAGACCCACACCAAAGAACAAAGCGGACCTCTCCTTGATCCTCATCAGCTGGGATCTCCAACCCCACTATACCTTCAGTCCTCTCTGAAAGCTGCACTGAGAGGAATGAAGGTGTAGAATTAGGTGTGTCACAGCTAAGTACTTGCGGGCACTCTGCTAGCCCTACACCGACGTCCGATTGTACCAGGCAAATTTCCCTGCCCCAGCTGCTGGACCGTCAAAAGAAGTTCACTCCCAGCCATCCACATGCCCAGCGGTTGAATGCTAGCTTGGCTAAATTGCTAGCACTTCAACTGCTGCCTTTTCAGTTGGTAGACTCGGCCCCCTTCCGTGAGTTTGTGCAATGTGCGGTTCCTCAGTGGCAGGTTCCCAAACGCCACTTTTTCTCACGGAAGGCGTTTCCAGCTCTCTACCGGCATGTGGAAGGCAATGTCTTGGCCTCGCTGGACAGGGCGGTCAGCGGTAAGGTGCATATTACCGCTGACTCATGGTCCAGCAGGCATGGACAGGGACGTTACCTATCTTTCACGGCCCATTGGGTCACTCTTTTGGCAGCTGGGAAGGATGCAGGACAAGGTGCAGCAGTGTTGGAGGTTGTTCCGCCACCACGCCTCCAAAATGCTACTACTGGTTGTGACACACCTCTCTCCTCCACCCCCTCCTCCTCTTCTTTCTCCATGGCCTCTTCAAGTGCTCTGTCCTCGGAACCAGCGGTGCTCCGTAGGCGTCCAAGGGGCTACGCAAGTACGCAGGCAAAAAGATGCCATGCCATGCTTGCGCTGGTGTGTTTGGGGGACAGAAGCCACACTGGGGCAGAGGTTCTGTCAGCTCTGCAGGGGCAGGCCAAGAGGTGGTTGACGCCATGCCAGCTTAAGCCAGGAATGGTGGTTTGTGACAATGGCACCAACCTCCTCTCTGCCCTGTGACAGGGACAACTGACCCATGTGCCCCGTATGGCTCACGTCCTTAACCTGGTGGTGCAGCGGTTCTTGGGCAGGTACCCAGGCTTACAGGATGTCCTGAGGCAGGCCAGGAAAGTCTGTGTGCATTTCCGCCAATCATATAATGCCAGTGCTCGGCTGGCTGAGCTGCAAAAGGAGTTGAACCTGCCCAAGAACCGCCTTATATGTGACATGCCCACCAGGTGGAACTCAACGTTGGCCATGCTGCAGCGACTGCACATGCAGCAGAGGGCCATCAATGAGTACCTGTGCAACTACGGCACCAGGACAGGGTCAGGGGAGCTTGGATTTTTTTCACCACGCCAGTGGAGCATGATCAGGGATGCATGCACTGTCCTGTCACCATTTGAGGAGGCCACGAGGATGGTGAGCAGTGACAGTGCATGCATCAGTGACACTGTACCTCTTGTCCACCTGTTGGAGCATACGCTGCGTGGAATAATGGACAGGGCACTTGAGGCAGAACAGAGGCAGGAAGAGGAGGACTTCCTTGCCTCTCAAGGCCCCCTTTATCCAGACAGTGTTCCTTCTCTCCCACCCATCACACAGGAAGAAGAGGAGGAGGAGGAGGATTGTGTCAGCATGGAGGTGGAGCCTGGCACACAGCATCAGCAGCAGCAGTCTTTTAGGGATGATTTACAGTCCCAAGAAGCCGGTGGACTTGTACGTGGCTGGGAGGAGGTGGCTGCGGATCATGTCGTCCTCAGTGACCCAGAAGACTCCGGACCGAATGCCTCAGCTAACCTACGTTGCATGGCCTCCCTGATCCTGCAAAGCCTGCGGAAGGATCCTCGTATTCTTCGGATCAAGGAGAGGGACCATTACTGGCTGGCCACTCTCCTTGATCCATGGTACAGGGTAAGGTTGCGGACCTTATCTTGCCATCGCAGAGGGAGCAGAGGATGAGACATCTCCGGGAGGCCTTGCAGAAAGGTCTGTGCAACGCGTTCCCAGAGACTGGGAGGTTACAAACTCCTGGTCCTGGACGACGAGTTGCTGAGGCTTCGGTCAGTAGCAGAAGGATCGGTGGGGAAGGTGGACGTCTGACCGATGCGTTCATACAATTTTTTAGTCTGCAGCCCCAAGGTATGATCGGTTCCAGCAACCATCCCCAGCGTCTGATATACATGGTGCAGGAATACCTAGAGGCAAGGTCAGACTTGGACACCTTTCCCAGCGAAAATCCTCTGGCGTACTGGGTCTTGAGGATGGATCACTGGCCAGAGCTTGCACAGTATGCAATTGAGCTACTGGCCTGTCCTGCATCCAGCGTTCTTTCCAAACGCACATTCAGTGCTGCTGGAGGCTTTGTCACTGATCACAGGGTGCGCCTGTCCACCGACTTGGTTGATCGACTGACCTTCATAAAGATGAATCAGTCTTGGATCACCACCAGCTACCAGTCACCTAAAGCTGATATAACTGAATAATTTATTTTGAAATGTCACATCCCTTCAAGACTGCCTATGCTGATGCTGTGACTGTCCTGTTATGTTGACTGACTATCCTCTTCCTCCTCAATGATCCTGATGATAGCTTGGAAGAACATTTTTGTTTCTGGGTGCCACCACCAGTGGCTAAGGCCCAATTTTTGAGCCCCTGTTTAACAGGGGCGTGTAATTACAATTTTTTATGAAATGCTTTGCAACAGGTCTCATTGCTGTGCTCCAAGTACAGTATCTGTGAGGGGTTGCAGTGTTGTGGCACCAGCACCAGTGCCTAAGGCACAATTTTTCAGCCCCTGTTTAACAGGGGCGTGTAATTACAAATCTCGATCTAATAATTCACAGCAGGGCCCATTCCTGCGCCCACCCAGAGTAACTGTGAGGGCTTGCAGTGTTGTAGCACCAGCACCACCACCAAAGGCCCAATTTTTCCTAACACTGTTCAACAATGGCATGTAATTACAATTCCTGATATAATAGTTCACAGCAGGGCGTTCCAGCACCCACCAAGAGTAGCTGTGAGGGCTTACAGTGTTGTGGCAACACCAACATCTAATGGGGCAAATTTCTGCAGAGTATATACGGCAGGCCCCTACTTTCAAACATCCAACTTAGAAAACAGGAAGTGAGAGGAAATCTACCCCTAGGAAGGAAAATTCTATCCTGTTAGATTTAATTTGGGAAAAAGGTATCTCCTCTCTACTGATGCTTTATCACCAATCCTTGTTTCAATAAAAACCCCACTTTTCCAAAAACATTTGTCATTGGGACGGAAAGTGAGGTGAAATGTTCTGAACAGGTGCACAGACAGCAAAACAAATGTTACAGGGGTGATAACCCTTCCATATGTTCTCCAAAAAAGCGTAATAATAGATTTTTTGGGACGGAGCTACACTTAAAAATTTACCTGTTCAAAATTACAAACAGATTCTACTTAAGAACAAACCTACAGTCCCTGTCTTGTTTGCACCGCCTGTATACTGCTGTTCAGAGTATATACGGTTGTAGGTATAGGTTTTTATTTTGGGTGTGGGGTTCCCCTTAATATCCATAAAAGACCCAAAGGGGCTGGTAATGGGCTGGGGTAGGGGGGGGGGGGGGTGGTGATGGGGTAGCCATGCCATTTTTCTCAAAGATTTTCATCCATATTACTAGGACAAGACATGACATTAAAGCCGCAAGCAGTTTTAAATGGCTTCTTTTTTTCCTTTACAAATGTCATTTTGTGCAGGGACAGTTCTAAACATGGGAAACACATGCCACTTCACAGGCATACTTTAGACACCCCCAGGTACCATATTTAAAGGAATATTTCACTTTTTTTTTTTTCACTTTATGCATCATTAAAATGACTGCTCCAGAAAAAACGTCCGTTTTTAAAACTTCTTTTTGCATTGATACATGTCCCTTGGGGCAGGACCCGGGTCCCCAAACCTTTTTTATGACAATAACATGCATATTGGCCGTTATAATTAGCACTTTAGATTTCGAACGTTCGCGTCCATTGTAACTAATAGGGTTCTAACGTTCGTGCAAACTTTCGGTCCGTTCGCAGGTTCTGGTGCGAACCGACCCCGGGGTGTTCGGCTCAACCCTAATAGTGGGACAAAATATCCAACATATGCCCTGAATTGTGAACATACGATGGAAGCTGGACCACTAAATCTTGGAGAAAATTATCAATATAGCTTCCCATAGGGCTAGTGAGGCTGTCTATGCCGAAATGATGGGCCGACCAGGGGGGTTGGATTTTCGGGATGTGATACAGAAATGGTGCAAGTGGATACGGACAAAATAAGAAATGCCATTCAGACTTCAAAATTACCCCATCGTTGTATGCTTCATCCACATGTTTGCTGACAGTTGTTTTTTCCATACTGGGGATATCAATTAAGAGAACATCCAGCACAGAACCTTCGCTACATTCACTTTTATCTCTTTTATATGGGTTATCACCTACTGTGACCCATCGATTGAACTGTTCACCCACTTGATCATTTGATTAGAGACTTTTTCCATAGCTATCATTAGAGACCATTCACGTCTTTTTATTCACTTGTTGTATTATTGTTTGTGCACTTTTGTATCGATTTATTTATTTATTATATTACATTAGATGCACTTTATATCTATATGGATACATTACCACTAGTGGTGGCACATTTTTAAGTTTACGCTTTTAGGATTGTGTTTATATTTATGCGCTAGATCACTTTATTTCATTCCTTCATCCACTAATAATGTCAGGGCTTCAAAGTTTTTTTACAATGATATGTTGTTTAAACTTGCTCGCTGCTGTAGTGTATTGCCGACTCCAATCAATATAGATGAAAAATCAAGAAAAAAACGCTGTGAGGTCCCCCCAGTGCATATCACGCCCTTCAGGTCTGGTATGGATTTTAAGGGGAACTCAACGCCAAAATAAACAAATATATATTTTTTTTTTTATCCAAGCACAGAGCCTAGAGGACAGGTTAGGGGGGGGGGGCCCTCCTGAACCATACCAGGCCACATGCCCTCAACATGGCGATGGGTACTTTGGGGTGTCCTCAAAGCCCCTTGTCCCCATGTTGATGGGGACAAGGACCTCTTCCCAACAACCCTGGCCATTGGTTGTTGGGGTCTGTGGGTGGGGGGCTTGTCAGAATCTGGAAGCCCTTTAACAAGGGGGCCCCCAGATCCCACCCCCTATGGGAATGGGTATCGGGTATATTGTACCGCTACCCATTTAACAAAAAAGTGTAAAAAAGTAAAAACCACAATAGACAGTTTTTGGCAATCCCTTTATTAAAAAAGACAAAAAAAAACCTGTCCCACGATGTCTATACATCTTCAATCACACCGTCTAATGGACCCGAAAAAAAGAAAAAACCCAGAAAAAACTCCGCCTCCATGGGAGGCTTCCCAGCAACTGCTGTCTTTTGGCTTTGACCCCACCCCCTCTGACGTCACAGCCAAGAGACAGCAGTCGCTGGGAGGTCTCCCAGCGAGGCGGAGCTTTTTTTTCAATTTTTCGGGTCCGCCGGGCGGCGTGATTGCAGATGGATGAACATCGCGGGACAGTTTTTTTTTTTTTGTCTTTTTTAATAAAGGAATTGTCAAAAACTGTCTATTGTGGCTTTTACTTATTTACACTTTTTTTGGTGAATGGATAAGGGTGTACCTGATACCCATTCATATAGGGGGCCAGGATCTGGGGGCCCCCTTGTTAAAGGGGGCTTCCAGATTCCGGTAAGACCCCCACCCGCAGACCCAAACAACCAATGGCCAGGGTTGTCGGGAAGAGGTCCTTGTCCCTATCAACATGGGGACAAGGTGCTTTGGGGGACCCCAAAGCACCCTCCCCAAATGTTGAGGGTAAACGACCTGGTATGCTTCAGGAGGGGGGCGCTTGCTCCTCCCCCCCTTTCCTGGCATGCAAGTATGGATTTTGTGTGGCCCCCGTGCCAATTTCTTTTTTTTTTGGCTGGTACGGATTTTGAAAGGACCCCATGCTGTTTTTGTTAATTCTGTCATAGGACTCCCCTTAACCACTTCAATGCACTGTATTATTCATACTACACTGCTGGTTCAGAGGACAATTCTGCAGAATAGGCCATAGAGGAAGAAGAAGAGGAGGAGGTGGAGCAAACAGATGTGGCAGCAGAATCACCACCAGCTTTTTGGAGGCGTGGTGGCGGAAGAAGCTCCAACACTGAACCCTGCCCTGCATCCTTCCCTGCTGCCAGCATAGTTACCCAGTGTGCTGTGAAGAAAAGGTAATGTCTCTGACCATGCCTACTGGACCATGAGTGAGCGGTAATATGAACCTTGCTGCTGGCCGCCCTGTCCAACGAGGCCAAAACATTACCTTCTACAAGACGGTAGAGAGCTGGAACAGCCTTACATGAAAAAAATATATTTTTGAAACCTGCCACTGTGATACAGCACATTCCACAAATTCAGGAAAGGGGGCAGAGTCTACCAGCTGAAGAGACAGCAATTGTAGTGCTAGCAATTTGGCCAAGCTAGCATTTAGATGCTGAGCATGTGGATGGCTGGGACAGTATTTTTTTTTGCAGTTCAGCAACTGGGGTAGCAAAATTTGCCTGCTGAAATCAACTGGTGTTGTACTGCTAGCAGTTTGGCTGCAAGAATTTGTGGCACCTATTGCTATACCTTCATTCCTCTCAGTGCAGATGACTTGAGGTATAGTAGGGGTTGAGATCCCAGATGAGGAACAAGGAGAAGTCTGCCTTTTTTTTATGATGTGGGTTTTTCAGTTGCTGTTGCCACCGGACTGCATGGCACGTCGTCATATGTCTTGTAAAGCATGTGATTCCCAAGCAGGTGCTGTTCTGGCCACGCTTGATCCGCTTATGACATAGATTGCAAACAGCAATGGTGCAATCTACTACACATTTGTCAAAAAAAACTCTCACCAATAAACTTTTGAAAGTCAGAGGGGATTCAGTAGCGCCCTGCACCTGTGGAGCTCTGTGGTGTAATGCAATAGGGTGGCTGCCCTTAAGCTGGCCCCTGGAGGATATCCTGCCTCGGAGTTGTGCCTCCTCCTCCTACTCCTCCTCACTTTCCTCCTCTCTTCTCTCAGGTACCCAAGTCAGTGACCTCATCATCCCCTCTCTCCTCGTCACTGGAGCAAATTTGGCAGTATGCTGCAGCTGGGGGAACATGACTGCTAGTTTCTTGTCCTTCTGTTGCACCTCCTCCCTTTAGGTTCACGTTACTCCCTTCCTCAATCTGGAAACCAACATTGGAGCCTTCAAATTGCTGCGCATCATCCAGCAGCATGTAACTGACACTATGGTCGAATAATTCTGGTGATTCTTCCCTGCATGATGGTGGGGTTATGAAAGGAGTAACTAGGTATTTTGATTTCACTTTCGTGAAAATCATTGATCATCAAGATTACAAAAGAGAGCCACAAGGGGAGACAGGGGGAATAGGAATTTGGGGTACCAAATAGCTAAATAGATCTTTAAGATTAAAAAACTCACTAGGGCTAATCTAGACAGGAGCCAATTAACGTGCGAGGAAGCCTGAGAACCTGGTGGAAACCCCCACAAGCACAGGGAAATCATGCAATTGACTTAAAGTGGTTCTAAAGTGGTTGCATTTTATTTAAAAAATTCTGTGTACAGCTCCCCCCCCCCCCACCCCCTAATACTTGCCTGATCTTGATCCTACTATGTGCACAAGAGCAGCTGCTGTCCCAGCTTTTTCCTTCCTCATCAGCTCAGACACAGAGGCAAGGAGCCAGTGGCTCTGCTGCTGTCAATCACAGCCTGTGAGGAGAGAGCGGGTGCGGGGCTATGCCCCATTTTGTAACAGAGCGGGGCTCGGGAGCAAGCACACACAAGTGCCCCATAGCAAGCGGCTCCAGGGGGGAGGAGCCCAGAATGCTGTCAGGAAACCTGAGAAAAGGAGGATCGAGGTTGCTCTATGCAAAATCATTGAACAGATCAGGTAAGTATAACATGTTTGTTTTATTTTTTTTAAGTGTTTTTTTTTTTTTTTATATATTTTATTCAAGCTGCATCAACAAGGGTGATTTTATTGGGATTGCATTATGATATGGCCCAAAGCAAGGCAAACATCTTATCTGAAGTTTCTGCCCATAAAATGAATACTCTGTAATTTCTACCCCAAATTGTCATGATTTATTTCTGATAATTCATCAACAAATTTGGTCCTGAACACATCTATTGAATGCAAATGTACTTTCAACTAGTAGCTCTCACCTATTTTACCCTATTTACTAGCCATTTAGGATTCTTATGCCGCGTACACACGATCGGAATTCTCGGAAAAAACTCTGACGGAATTCCGCTCAAGCTGTGTTGCCTACACACGATCACACCAAATTCCGACCGCCAAGAACGCGGTGACGTCCACCACGTACGACGAGACTATAAAAGGAAAGTTCAGCACCACGTCCGGCACCCTTTGGGCTCCTTCTGCTGATCTCGTGTTTATCGCGTGTTAGTAGAAGTTTCGTTTTTAACGTTTCGCGCTTTTCAGACTTGTGCTTCAGATCGTTCCTGCTCTACAGTTTGTGTTTGTCCGTGCGTATCTGCTTATCAGTGCGTGTAGTCAGTTCGCATTTGTTTGTCTTTGCGGCCTATATATTTATATATAGTACGCTTTGATTTTCAGTGCTTATTGTCCGCTCGTTGCTTGATTTGCATTTCGTTCTTTCAGGCCTTGCTGTTTATCAGTGCTTTCTTTAGTCCGTTCTGACCAGTTAGAAGCGATGTTGCGTGTACGTACTTGTCGTAGAGTTCGTGCTGTGCGGGGGCTTGGTGTTGGGGTTCTTACTTTGACACAAGCCCAGTCCATGAACAGGGTGAGGAGGAGTTCATGGACCAAGAATTGGTTGCTCCAGCGTGACCAATTATCGCACATGCCTCTGCTTCGTGAGATCCGTGAGAATAATCCTGATGATTTCAGGAATTATCACAGGATGACGGACCCCGCTTTTCACCGTCTGTTGGCTTTGCTGTCCCCTTATATTAGCAGGCAGGATACCTGCATGCGGCAAGCCATCACTGCGGAGCAGAGGTTAGTTGCCACGTTGAGGTACTTGGCGACAGGGAAAAGCCTTCAGGACCTCAAGTTCTCGACAGGCATCTCCCCCCAGGCTCTGGGGATCATTATTCCAGAGAACTGTTCTGCCATCATCCAGGTCCTGCAGAAGGACTATATGAGGGTAAGTTTTATTCTTTAACATCACATTCTATGTATTTACTGTTTGCTAATGTATTGCATTTCTTTCATCGTTCCCTAATTACTCGGACTTCAATATGCTGTAATATGCTGTGCCATTTTGTCCTCATGCATGTTGGATTTTTGTATGTTCCTTTTTTGTCCTTCATGCATATTTGCCTTCACTAACCCCCCCCCCCCCCAGCATGCTATCTGGGGCCCATATATACCTAGTCTAGTCACTTAACAATGTATTTTGTCAGCTCCATTGTAATGCTTTACCCTAAACACCCCCTAAAATGTGTACAAATGTTATAGTTGTCATTAAATTCATGCAGAGTGCCTGAGGCTTTGTTTTGTGGTGCCCAAAATCTTTGGGAACCCCCCCTCCCCCAACTGCTCAGTCAGCTGATACCAATCCTCTATCTGCTGACTTTGCCAAACCCAATACACACTATACCTACCTCTTTAGTGGTCATATTTATGGATGAATTTTTCAAAGCATGTAGTGCAAGGGCCTGCCTCAATACTTTCAAATGCTACTGTTTTAATTTTTCTTCTTCATTTTTATTCTTTTTTTTTTTTGAGGCCACTTCTTCTTACCTGTCCAGTGGGCTGCCAATAGTGTAATTAAGGAGGGGCTGGCCAAACTATCACACATTACTTTGTTACTCCATTACGTAGTGGAGAGGGTGGTTACCTGTCCAAAACATAACTCCCCCCTAAAATATTTACAAGGGGCCATCAGAGGGGGGAGATAAGTGGACCTTATATTTAGCCTTTAAATACTACAAGAAATGTTATACTGATGTTTTCCAACAATGTTTGTGTATAATCTGCTTGTAATGTTTATTATCAAATGTACTAATTATATTTTTCTTGTTTGACTCCACAGTTTCCTTCCACGCCACAGGAATAGCAGACTGTGGCCTCCCAGTTTGCCCAGTGGTGGGATTTTCCTAACTGCGGAGGGGCAATCGATGGGAAGCACGTCCACATCATCCCACCACCCCATTCGGGGTCATACTATTTTAACTATAAGGGGTTTCATAGTATCGTGTTGATGGCGGTGGTGTCGGCGACATATGAGTTTATATATGTGGACGTGGGGAGGAATGGCCGGATGTCGGATGGAGGAGTCTTTTGCCGGACCGAGTTCTACCGACGTCTCGAGAGTGGTGGCTTGGGATTGCCACCCCTGGAGGAGAATGTCGAAGGACTCCCATTTGTGTTCGTCGCAGATGAGGCTTTTGGTTTGGGAAACCATCTGATGAGACCATTCCCCCAGAGGACCCTCACCCCGGAGAAGAGGGTATTTAATTACCGGCTGGCCAGAGCCAGAAGAGTCGTGGAGAACGCGTTTGGGATTCTGGCCCTGCCAGTTCCGCCTGTTTCAAACGGCCATTAATATGGCGGAATACAAACTTAACACCATTGCGGTATCGTGTTGAATCTTGCACAACTTTTTAAAAAGGAACAACCCCAATTATGTGGTTACACTCTGGCCTGACGCCGGACTGCAATCCCTGACGTCTCTGGAAGCGGCCCGTCCTGGCTTGCCCCCCCAAAGCACCCGTGAAGTGCGCCAAAATTATTCAGAATATTTTTCGGGGAGGGGGGCCATTGCTTTGCCAGCACTTTTGGAATAAATTTTACATTTATTAATCTTGAAAAATCTTGCTTTGAATTTCCTGCTTGTGTTTCTTTTTTGTGTCTCCTAGTGCACTTGTAGTGCCAAGTGGTTTGTACATTATTATCTAAACACCCATTGTCACCGTAAACACCAATTTCAACACAAAAAACTGGTATTGATCATTGAAATAAGAAGCCACACATTGTTGAGTAAAAAATAATTTTTTTACTCCATACACATTCACGTTCATGTTTTTTTTTTTTTTTTCAAAAATAACCAAAAAAAAATTGTGGTTACGTTACATAAACAGCCATGTTTCCAAACACAACATACACAACTCTGGAACATAACAAAGTTCAACGTAGAAAAACTTTTTAAGGCAAGATCACACATTACATTGTCCAAAATGTGTGGATCTTGCCTCCATCAGATGGGGTGTAGTCACCCCTGTAAAAGCCTAATTTTGAAGATGCACACAAATTGTGAGGCAAACTGGGGATTTACATCCTGATCCCATGCCTAATGTCAACATGTGCTATCTCCCATCATGGGGGATCAATGTATGTGTTTTGGGGGTCCAACCCCTTCCTCTCACTGACTTGAGTTTTGAGGAAGGGGTTGCAGGCACAAAACGCGTACATTGATATCCCCTGATGGCAGATAGCACATGTTGACATACTGTGTGCATCTTCAAAAGTAGGCTTTTTAAAATGTTGTACAATTTTTAAAAACATAAACAAAATGGTGGCAATTTTTGTGAAAATTATATTCTTCCAAGGACATCAATCATGTTTTTAAGTTTAACTTCAATATCCCTAGTTTTTTTGCGAATAATCTTTAAATCCTGACTACACCTCATGATGTCCTGGATTAGCCTTTGGGCACTGTCACTGGTGAAATGATCTGATTGTTCTTCCACAACCTGTACATCACCTAAAAAAAAAAAAAAGAAAACACCATCTATTATAAATATGCAGGCATACATGTCTTATTACCTGAATCTGGGGTGTCAGACATTCACCTGTTGTGGTCTCAATCTCGACCACCTCTCCTTCCTCCACATCCTCATCTTATGGTGACCTCTGTTCCCCTTCTTCAGGAGGTGGGCGGTCCCTGGTGACATGATATTTCCCAATTCTTTGTTCCCCTATGAGAATAAAACAAAAGGTATACTTAGCACACAGATATTTGAGCCAACAAATATGAATGATAAACATTGCTTGGAAGCGGGGGACTATTGTCTGTTTGGGCAGAATTACAAGCTGAAGACATGATTTATTCCCTTAATTACTCAAGCTGGAATACTTACCTTTTTTGGAGAAGTTTCCCACCTGGAGACACCCCAAGTATCCACTGGAGTATCTGTGTTTGACACCCTAAAAAGTTTGTTCTGGTGTCCCACACTAGTGCACCTGAGTCCAGATGTGTAAACAGCTGCAGAGTGTCCTCTACATACATTACACTGACTAAAGTTTGATATTCCTTCTAGGTTCAAACACATCTAGACAACAATATCCTAAAAACTCTTTTGGATTAACTTAAAAATTTGAAGCAACAAATGTATTTAATCAGTTATCTGTGAAAACATTGTATTTTGGAAAATGAACAAGGTTTCCAACAAACGATTACTGTGCATATGACCATGAAAGTAGCCATTTTGCAGAGTACAAGACCTTATTAAGGAAAAACACATGGCGCAGCATGCCATAATATTAATAATAATAGGTACACACGACATATACTTACTTTTTCGAAGAACTTTCTTGATCTTTCTGTACTGATCCTGCTCCCTTAATTTGAGGTCCGACCAGCGTTTCCTCAGTTGATCCTTGGATCGTCGTACCCCAAAATTACTGTACAGACTCTTCACAACTTTATTCATGATCTTGGCCTTTCTCATATTTGGGTTGGAGTACGGACCATAATTCCCGTCATAGTCGTTGCTCCTCAAGTTGTCCATCATCTCCAACATCTCCACAAAGGACATATTTGAGGCCTTAAATCTCCTCCTCGATCGTGACGTTTCAGGCTCCGGGCTTTCCTCCTCCTCGTTACTGGAATTATGCACCTGCTGTGTCTCTGCCATGTTCCGCTCCCACTGCAACGAAAGAGACAGGGCGGCGAATATTCTAGAAAGAACGTCAGGGGCGGGCGACGCGGGCGGAGATTCACGCATGCGCAGTGTATATAAAGCTTCAAACACGTGTGTGTCGTAACTACGTTCTGTGTGCAGAGGAAGGAGGAACGCATGCGACGAACAAAGACGAACGTTATAACGAAGGTAAGATTTGAATTTTGGAGACATGTGCGGCCTAAACTTAATCTGAATTAATGCCTATATTCTGTTGAAAGATTATACTGAGATGTTTATTTTTGTATTTTGTTTGGTCTTGCAGACATAATGCTGCCATTTAAGGACCCAGAATTTCTTGGGGAATTCATAGATAAATATCGGGAGATGAGAAATCTATGGGAGGTGAAAAAAAACCTTGTATCACAATAAACCAGCTAGGAGGGCAACGCTGGAGAAATTGCTTGAATTTGTAAAGACCCGGGCCCCCAATGCAGACATCAAGTTTCTTGAAGGAAAAATTGGTAGCTTGAGAAGCACCTATAAGAAGGAGTACCATAAGGTCCAGCTGTCCCTGAGGTCCGGAGCAGCAGCAGATAAGGTGTATGTACCCAGTCTGTGGTACTACAGCAGGATACGGTTTATAGATGACCAGATTGAGGGCAGGGAATCCCTTTCCACTCTTCCGGCACCCCTTCCCTCCAGCCTTCCATCCAGCCTTCCATCCAGCCTTCCCTCAACCCAAGCTGAGGCATCTGTGGACCAACCTGGGCCTTCCATACAGGGAGAGATTGAGGAGCCCAGATGGAGCCAGGTATAGGTTTTTTATACATCATTTTTGTGTGAAAACAAATGATTGTTGGTAAGTAGATGTTATTATTGCTAATAAATGAAGGAATTAAAAGTTTTTCACATATCAATAGACAGAAGTGGCCAAAAAAGATTATGACAAGAAGGAAAAATGCTGGGCTCACAATGATAGTCTTTTCTTTTTCTTTAACATTAAATTTGCAACAGTCATGAGCTGAAAATGGTGTGTGTTTGATGAACAAAAAACTAAAACTATGTCCCTTTTTCATACACAGGATGACCTCAGCCAGGACGAGGCTCTGGCTAGTGGCACACAGGAGGAGGCAGGGGGAATTGTCAGCCAGGAGGTGGCAGGGCCTAGTAACACACAATCCCTGGTGCCTCCCCTCATCCTTCCCTACAAAAGACCCAGGAAGGGCACAAAAACAGAGGCAGCACTGACCCTCATCAAGGAGGCTAATGAGGCCCTAAAATCCCCCCTCGATGCTGTAGAGGCCTATGGCATCTATATAGCCTCAAATTTACAACAAATGGAGGAGGGCCAACAGCGAAAATGTGAGAAACAAATTTTTACTACAATCCACAAGGGTTTGAGTGGGGAAATTTGTGAAGACGAACACCTGTGTTCTCTCCCCCATCCTCCTTCTCCTCCTCCTCCTCCTCCTGCCACAAGTCCACCTCCAGAGCCACAGCCTCCAGGGAAGACTGCAGGGAAGGCTGCACGGAAGACCAGGAAGTGATCCCCTGCCTTCAGTCTGGTCTCAAAGAACACACAGCCTGTTGTAGTACCACAGCCTGGGTACATATAACATCTGCTGCTGCTCCTGTTCTCTGGGAATCCTGGACCAGATTGGACTTCTCAAGCTACCAATTTTTTGATGTCTGCCTTGGGGGCCAAAGGCTGCACAAATTCAAGCAATTTCTCCAGCGTTGCCTTTATCTTTATTTTGTTATTATGATGTAAAATAAATTTTGTTTTTGGTTTCAGAAAATACTTACATGTGTTTTTATACAAATAGCAAATAAATGTATTTTGGGTGAGTAGGCTGGTACATTTCAAAAATACAATGTCAAAATTAACAAGGGACACCAACAACAAACAGGTTTACAAATAATACATAATAATGGTGTTGTGGAAACGTAACAAAAAAAATAAAAAGGAGAGCACGAGAAAATAATACAATAATACAAATATTGTTATTAAAGAAAAAAAAGCACTTAAAAAAAATATATATATTTTATGCAGATCTGGCTTAAATTCTAAAAAAAATATTTTTCAGGAGAGACCTAGAAATAATAAAGAAATACGTTTGTGAAAACTCTGTGTGAATATGAGCAGCAAAACAACTTTCATTCGAGATAGTATCTCCATAAAACCAATTTGGGAGAGCTGGAGAAAAAAAGTCTAATATTTGAGGAATGTGCCAGGTGGGTCTCTTGCAGAACACTATACCTGCGCCATATCTCTCTGCTTCCTCCAAAATTTTAGCTCGCTTACCGGAGAGTTTAAGCCTTTCACATTATATGATAAAAATTTGATTTCTATGTCCTTCATTTATTTTTTGGGGTTTTGTTTTGTTTTTTTTTTTGTTTTTTTGGTGTTTTTTCCCCCCTGGGATATTGATGGTGACAGAGCCCCACAGCGGACGTGGTTTCCCTCCCTCCTCCCCCCCATCCCTCCTCCTCCTCCCCTTCCTCCCATCCCCCTCCCACCCCCCCTCCCCCCCTCTCTTACCCCAACTAGGGTCCCCGGGTCCTTGGGGGCCATCCTTTGTGGCTTCCCTAGACTCCGGATTCCTGGTGAGGTGGAGCTTGTTTTAGCCCTCCCCTCTCACTCCGCAACCCTGGGCTCGGGGCGCAGAGGGGGGGGGGCAGGGCCGATTTGAGCTGGATTCATTTGTAGCTACGTGTGGGCATTCGCCCCCCCCCTCCCCCCCCCACCACCCCCCCCTGGGTCCAGGCCTTCCATTTCAATCCAGCCCTGCAGATTCGGGTCTGGGATCCCGAGTTTTGTACAAAATCCCTGCACTTCTTCCGGGACCTCAACCTCTAGCATCAAAATACTTTTCCCCTGGCCAAAGCCAGTGCTAATTTCCATCTGGCCAATTCCTAGTAGGAGGTACCCCACTGGCTATTTGTTGCGGGACGAAAAAAGGGATTTCCCTTTATAGGGGTTTTACCAGTGAGCTAGAATTTTGTCTTATTTTTTTGGTTGTCCTGGCAGACAGATTTGAGCGTTTTTAAATGCAGAAAAGAAGACTGCGGCGAACCGCACTAAAAGTTACACATTTATCGCCACGCTACTGTTTTGAACTCCAGAAATTGATTGCATGACAACCTCATTTTAATCTTCAGATCCTGACCCCGGGATGGTATCCACCTGAGATGTTCCCGCAGGAAACACAGATATTTCATACACACTCCCGTAGTTGGAAAAAAAAGAAAAAAAACACATACCAAACTAAAATGAAAAATCAAACAACCGCACGGCGCTGCCTGCTGGGTGCTCACACCCGAGGCTCGTAGTAATAGTGCTAGTATTTGCTTTTGGGGTTTTAGGATCGCCGCCCTTCGTAGTTCTGACTTTCATTCTATTCTTTTTTGTCTGTACATCTGTGTTTCCCCAGATAGATAAAACTGAAAGAAGACTATGAGGGTGCAGTTAACAAAAATGCTAGTTAGTCGTTTATATGTTGACAGTCTCTGATGCGGCCCCAAAGCACAAGTTGTTTGCTTTAACTCCACATTCAGCTCTAAAAAAAAATGACACAGGTAACAATCCCAGGTATATAATCGGTTCCTTTACACAGAGCTACTGCTGGTAGGTATGCCGCTAAGCGAAAGAGCATGCTAGCATCTCTTCTACCTTAGTCTTCAATCCCGTGTAGAGAGCTACTGGCATCCTAGCACAGACATCTTCTCAAGAAAAAAAAAAAAAAAAAACATACTTCCCGGGAAAATAAAGTTGCTGTGCTCTTACTCAGGTGAGGAGGGTTTTCAGAGGGTTAAGTCGAATACTCAAGGCTGGCTCGGCGTGCCTTTTCTGGGCTTCTTCTAGCATTATAAAGAAGAGAATGCGTGGCATTGAACAATTAAAAAAATTGCAGTGTGAAGAATCTGCTATCTCCATTACGAACGCTAGTTTTACCAGACCGAGTGGTTCCATCTCGTACTGGATTCTGAGCATGCGTGATTTTTAGGGTGTCGGAATTGCCTACACAAGATCGGAAAATTCGATAGAAAGGTTTTCCGTCGGAAAAATTAAGAACAGGTTCTCAATCCAAAGTCCGTCGGAAATTCCGACAGAAAAAGACCGATGGGCATACACACGGTCGGAAAATCCAATGAAAAGCTCCCATCGGACTGTTTCCATCGGAAATTTCGACCGTGTGTACACTGCATTAGAATCTAAGTGTATGAATGCAGTCCTAAGTTATGCACTATTCTCTACCAATAAACCTTATTTTTGGCAGATTTACCTATGTTCTTTATGTAAAACTTTACTGACACATTCAGCATTCTGCATGTTAATAACAGTGAACAAAAATTCAAAGTACAACAGCATTTCATTGAATAAAAGAGATGATATAAGCTACTAGTAATAATTACTATTTTGACATGAAATGTACTAATTAATACATTTTTTTTCATGATTTAAATAAGCAAGAATGCATTTGACAAACATAAGACCACAACTTTTAGCCAAGTAAAATTACACAATTTGACAATCATAGAGCAAGAATCTGCGGAAGGGCCATTACAGCTAGCCAATAAACCGTAAATCTGTTAAATAACCAGTCCATCTAATAAACCAATGATCACATGAAGTCAGTGGTCAGTTACTTGAGGAGGCCTCAGGTAGAACAATTAAAATGTGTGCACAATGCAGGAAATTTAAACATTAACTCAAATATCATTAGCAAGTAGTCTGGGTTAGGTTCCAATGGGTATGGCCGAAGCATTCTTCTATTGACTGTTGAGTATAAGCAGATAGAGTTTGTATATATGATTCTAATACTTTAAAGAATTTTTTAATCTGGATTTCTTTGTTCTGAGAGGCCTCCACCTAGTCCATATGGAATACGTACAGCAAATTTTCTGTAAACAATGAAAAAGAAGGGTCAGAGCATATCCATATGCAGAATAGCATATTCGGATACCAGGGAAATGCAGGTGAGAAGTCCCTTACTACCCCTGGAAATGTGAGAACCAGAAATATCTACTATACCAAAGAGCACCCACTCCGGAGTTAAAGGTAAGTTAAGGTGTAAAGAGATATATCGTACCACAGCACCCAGAGTAAGCTGTTAAAAGACAAATTTCTTGAAAAGGGTTTTCAGGCTGATATTGTGGAATCAGCTTACTCTCATTACATAGATAGATCTTCCTTACCACATCTCCCCATCCAGACAGACATAAATAAGGACAAACTACGCTTTATCACCCAATTCCATTCCAGGATTTCTGTGTGAAAGGAAAAACATATCCTCTCAAGGGCTTTCACAAATGTTCAACCGACCATGTAGTTTACTGTTTGACATGCCCCTGCAGCCTTTTCTGCGGAGGGTGAACTATAAGGCCACTACAGAAGCGATTCAGCGAACATCGCCGTTTCATCACTGAGGGACTGGACACCCTCAGTGTCCCTAGGCATTTCCTCAAGTACCATAACAAATCTCTCGAAGGTTTGAGAGTTTGGCTAATTGAGGCAATGCCTAGAGACCTCCCTCCCACTGAGCACTTCAGCAAGCTCTGCCAATTAGAAATGTATTGGATTTTCTTATTGGACGTACTGGCACTTGGAGGGTTAAACGGGGATTTTGAGATTGTGTGTCACTCTAGTATTGTTTCCCTTTTTTCCCCTCACAATGACTATTTAACATACTCATATCTTATACAGTGCCTTGCGAAAGTATTCAGCCCCCTTGAACTTTTCAACCTTTTGCCACATTTCAGGCTTCAAACATAAAGATATAACATTTTCATTTTTTGTGAAGAATCACCAACAAGTGGGACACAATTGTGAAGTGGAACGAAATCTTTTGGATTTTTGAAACTTATTTAACTAATAAAAAATGAAAAGTGGGGCGTGCAAAATTATTCGGCCCCCTTGCGTTAATACTTTGTAGAGCCACCTTTTGCTGCGATTACAGCTGGGGTCGCTTGGGGTATGTCTCTATCATGTCTCTATCAGTTTTGCACATCGAGAGACTTAAATTCTCGATTGGATTCAGGTCTGGACTTTGACTTGGCCATTCTAACACCTGGATACGTTTATTTGTGAACCATTCCTTTGTAGATTTTGCTGTATGTTTGGGATCATTGTCTTGTTGGAAGATAAATCTCCGTCCCAGTTTCAGGTCTTTTGCAGACTCCAACAGGTTTTCATCCAGAATGGTCCTGTATTTGGCTGCATCCATCTTCCCCTCAATTTTAACCATCTTCCCTGTCCCTGCTGAAGAAAAGCAGGCCCAAACCATGATGCTGCCACCACCATGTTTGACAGTGGGGATGGTGTGTTGAGGGTGATGAGCTGTGTTGCTTTTACGCCAAACATATCGTTTTGCATTGTGGGCAAAAAGTTCGATTTTGGTTTCATCGGACCAGAGCACCTTCTTCCACATGTTTGGTGTGTCTCCCAGGTGGCTTGTGGCAAACTTTAGACAAGACTTTTTATGGATATCTTTAAGAAATGGCTTTCTTCTTGCCAATCTTTCATAAAGGCCAGATTTGTGCAGTGTACGACTGATTGTTGTCCTATAGACAGACTCTCCTACCTCAGCTGTAGTTCTCTGCAGTTCATCCAGAGTGATCATGGGCCTCTTGGCTGCATCTCTGATCAGTCTTCTCCTTGTCTGAGCTGAAAGTTTAGAGGGACAGCCAGGTCTTGGTAGATTTGCAGTGGTCTGATACTCCTTCCATTTCAAAATGATTGCTTGCACAGTGCTCCTTGGGATGTTTAAAGCTTGGGAAATCTTTTTGTATTCAAATCCGGCTTTAAACTTCTCCACAACAGTATTATGGACCTGCCTGGTGTGTTCCTTGGTCTTCATGATGCTCTCTGCGCTTTCAACAGAACCCTGAGACTATCACAGAGCAGGTGCATTTATACAGAGACTTGATTACACACAGGTGGATTCTATTTATCAGCATCAGTCATTTAGGACAACATTTGGATCATTCAGAGATCCTCGCTGAACTTCTGGAGTGAGTTTGCTGCACTGAAAGTAAAGGGGCCGAATAATTTTGCACGCACCACTTTTCAGTTTTTTATTTGCTAAAAAAGTTTAAAATATCCAATAGATTTCGTTCCACTTCACAATTGTGTCCCACTTGTTGGTGATTCTTCACAAAAAATTTAAATTTTATATCTTTATGTTTGAAGCCTGAAATGTGGCAAAGGTTGAAAAGTTCAAGGGGGCCGAATACTTTCGCAAGGCACTGTAGCACTGCTCATATCCATTAGTGCTTATCATTTTATGTCCCATAGTGGACAATAATATCCCATGCGGTTTTGAGATATATGTGTATGTATACATGCAGGTTTTTTGCCCATGTGCATTTGTTTGTGTGCAGTTGGTCTCGCATGTGCATATAAAAAAAAAATTATATGTATATATATATATATATATGTATATATATATATATATATATATTGCTTTTTTATATGGTTCCCTCTTCATAATATTTTTTGATGATTCCCTTCCTCATCATATATACTCAATATAATATACCATAGATACATTGATGTATGTTGTTTACCATTTTTGTGTTTATTGTTGATGTATTCATACACAGCGAGTGACGTGCCATCAAGCTGCTATGCTCCATCTGCATGCAGTGATACTAGATAATTGCGTTGCGCATCATTCTTGCATCAGTTTGCCCTGTATTTCAGTCTTCTGTTTTTTTTCTTTTTCCTTTTTGTGTCCCCAGTACGTGGTTTTTATATTCATTATGTCATTTTATAAGCTCAGTGCTTCCCTTTGTCCTGCTCATGTCCACCCATAGTCCCGCCCAAAGCCCACTCACAAACCATAAGAAGCTCTGCTTCTAGTAACCTTTAGTCATTGCTTGAAGAAGGAACCAATCAGCTGTTCCGAAATGCGTTGCATGTTGATGACATCACTTCCAGCTTGCTGTCCACGCTGGTTGCTGGTCCCTTCCTGCTGATGTCACTTCCTGGATTCAGATTCCATGCTGTCTCAGACAGCCTAGCTGTCTTCCCAGTATCCAGGAGAGTTTTGACTTCCATCTGTCGGCCACCTTAGTATATGCTGAAATAGAATCACACCTGTGGCTATTACTGAGACTCCTTGGGACTACCAGAACGCCAGACCACCTGCCATATTACTAATATGATGTGCTTCTACACATCCACCCTTTTGTAAGTGTTTTTAACCCTTTTGGGAAATATAAATTTTTACTTCTGCACTTAGAGGCGTCTTTTTTTCTTTTCATTTTACTTCCAGAGTTTGCTTCTCTCTTCAATTGCTGCTGAAAGTGCATGAAGACCTTCTTCTATTTCTACATAGACTGATATCTGCTTGGTTTGTTACCCAGAGCGCCCTTATACACACTTTTATTTGGATTGTACCACAGCAGCCCAGAGTTTCTTGCTCTTGGGACAGGTCCAAAATGCATGATACAAATCTCCATCCTGATGTCCACATTTTAAACAGGAAGAAGAGGGGCTTACACCCATGAGGCAAGAACGATGTAGAGACATATAAGAGTGATGAAAAACCTGGGCATCCTCTCTCACTAAATTGTTGCTTTGATTGTTCTCCCACGGGGGGACTAGGAGATGTGGGGGAGGGCCCAGAGGAAGAGATAGTCATCGCAGAACATATTCCAGAGGGTAGTATTGGGGGCATTAGTGGTAGGTTGACTAAAGCACATAAACCCAAGGTAAATAGTAACAAGTTCTATTTGCAATCTCGGAACACCCAATAAGAGGATAGTATGTGACTGGTCTAAACTACGTGGCATGTTCATCAATGCCAGGAGCCTGGCAGACAAGATGGGGGAACTAGAGATACTGTTGTACAAGGAGAATTTCAGAGACCTGGTTCCACAGCTCTCATGATTTGCTGGCAACCATTCAAGGGTATACCTTTTATCGCAGGGATAGAGAGGGTAAAAAAGAGGAGGGGTATGCCTATATATCAAGAATAATGTACAAGTGAATGTGAGAGATGACATCACTAAGGAGGCTAGGGAGGAGGTGGAATCCTTATGGGTAGAGCTCCAAAGGGATGAAGCTAAGGGGAAAATATTACTGGGCGTATGCTATAGGCCACCTAACCTGAGGGAGGAGGGGAGATGGATCTCCTATCACAAGTTGGATTAGCAGCAAGGATGGCAAGTGTTATCATAATGGGGGATTTTAATTATCCAGACTTAGACTGGGCGGAGGGAACCACGCATTTGTCTAAGGCTCGCCAGTTCCTAAATGTCTTGCAGGACAATTTCATGGTTCAGATGATAGACGCACCAACTAGAAATAAAGCGTTACTGGATCTACTGATTACCAACAATACAGACCTGATCACGGATGTGGAAATACGGGGCAATTTAGGAAACAGCAATCACAGGCCAATTGGCTTCAGTATAAATTGCACAAATAGGAACATAAGGGGAATACAAAGACACTAAATTTCAAAAGAGCCAACTTCCCTAAACCACGAACCTTGTTAGAAGGCATGAATTGGGATAAAATCTTAGGAACAAAGAACACTGAGGAGAGATGGGCTTGCGTTAAGAGCATATTTAATAAGGGCATTAGCCATTGGGAAATACATTTAAAAGAGGGAAGAAAAGTCCTGGATGGCTTAACTCCAATGTAAAATTGCATATAAAAGCAAAGGAGAAGGCCTTTAAAAAATACAAGGTTGAGGGATCATCAGCAGCATTCAGACGTTATAAAGAATGCAACAAGAAATGTAAGGGTGCAATTAGGGCAGCTAAGATAGAACAGGAAAGACACATAGCGGAGGAGAGAAAAAATAATCCCAAGTATTGTTGTGAGTGTGGTATGGAATCTTAATAATACATATGGGGAATTTGAATTACATAAAATCTTAGTGTTATGCGCAGTGGCTCCAACCTAACGGTAAAAATGTGAACTTTGTTGAGACAATCAGTAACATACCACAATAATTTCCTAAATTTGTTAATCTATGGGGAATTCTTACCAACGTTTAAATATCTCCCAATAAAATTAACAAGTAAATAATTTCTAATAATTTACAAGTACGATTATACAACTACATACAGAACCGGAATTTCTGGCGATTAATATTTCATACACCCTACCAAAGACATCAACGCGGCAATAAAACAATTTTCCTTAATATTTGACAAATAACCCAAGGGTAGCCCAAATGACTATGTTAAATAAAAATTGCAGTAATCGCACCTTAAGTTCAAAAACACAATATCTCTTGTCGCTCGGAAAAAAAAAACTCTGAATTTCTCCGGCCGGAAGAAATACAAAGTATGTCTAGCGGAGTCAACAGATAAATTAATCTTTACTTCAAATTGATAATATCTAACAGCTACCAGATTAAATGGGGCGATAAATAATTTCCCTGGGACCACAGTAGCCAAATTTGTTGTAATATAAGTTGATCTTAACTTCACCCACAAACGGCTTCAACACACAAGACCAATAACGTGGGACAATTATTAAATACTAAACTACCGTTTACACAGTATTGGATAACATAAAATGTAAACAGTAAGATACAATTCCTATGATTTTGGGAAGAGAAAAATATTATCAATAATTATATGGTCAGTATCTCACCACTGTTTAAAGGAAAGAATGTATATTCGATTCGTCCTCGCAGCAATGTCCAGCGAGATGGGGAGTGGTCGCTTATTACCAAATTTGTGTTCGTCCAGAGGGTGTAGGTCAACGGGTGGGTCTGTGGTCCCTTTCAATGGCACCTCACATACTTTATACCATCAGGGACAATAAACTCATAAAATTATAATAAGCTCAGCCCATTGGTTGGTAAAATCTAATGAATTACTTTGGTGAGTTCATCAGGTAATATCAAATTTAACCACTAGGCATGTCTGAGGGCAGAAAAACGTGTTCTGAACTATCTGTTAAATAATATGTTCACATAATGCGTATCTGTTTGTATATTGGTGCTGGAATATATATATTATTTAAGTACTCTGGTAACCGGTCCAATATAAAATACGCTTAGTATAATTTTGATGAATCAATATCACATTAAATGGTTATATATATATATATATAAATATATATATGGATAAATGTATAATTCTTGTACATCCTGTGAATACTTGTTCATCTCGGGGAAAAAAATGCTATATGTATATTTTTATACAGTTATAGTCACGATTCATATGTCTTTCATAACACTGATTGGCATCTTAAAACAATTCTTACTTCTAGTTTTGTTCTACATCAAACTCTTATATTTTACCTTACGACAGAATTATCATTGGG
The DNA here is from genome assembly GCA_028564925.1 of Lithobates sylvaticus. Taxonomy (NCBI): domain Eukaryota; kingdom Metazoa; phylum Chordata; class Amphibia; order Anura; family Ranidae; genus Lithobates; species Lithobates sylvaticus. Next base: position 215,707,887 of record CM053028.1, read on the forward strand.
TCAGTAGACACTAAAATCATAATTGTATTTATGACCTGTAATATAATATATAATTTGAGTGACTTATAATCAAACATAGGTATTATAAAATGATGCTGAATTGTGTTGCTATGGGCATTTGTATAGTGACTTTATTGCAATAATATAGAGTTTTAGATTTAGTAACAGCATGTCCACAGAAGGCCTCTTCCCCCTCCATTGATATGTAAATAAACCAGATAGAAGATGAGCAGAGGAAGATGGTGTTTACAGGAAGTGGGTGGGAGGGGCATGGGAGGGTTTGAAAGAGACATGTGTTTTGGGACAGAGGACAGTTGGTGTTTGGAGGACAAAGAGAAAACACATGGCTTCCAGGAACTGGAGAACGTTGGAGACGCTTTTGTGAGTTGGACTTTGAACAAGGAACTTCCCAGGACATCTTAACCCCTAAGTTGAGTAATTGTTTAGTTTACCTAATGTGTACATATTATACATGCTTATATGTGAAGCTATAAGTTGTGATGTATTGTATTGTTCATCCTACAGTTTGTATGTGCAGATTTTTCCCTGTTTAGTAAAGCATTAATACACTTCAGAAGTCTAGGTTTCCTTGGTTTTACCACAAGAACTTAATAGATAGACGCAGGCATAACATTTGGGGGCTCGGCCGTTATTTGTGCTAAAATTTCAACTGAAGCAGACCTGTTTTATATTGTGTGTTTTGTTGCTTGTGCTGGGGGAAAAATGCTGCGTACACTGTTTAGGAGGAGTAAGGCTGCAAAGATTTCTGGTGTCCAGGAGGACTTGAAGGCGTGCACCCTTCCTATCTGGGCCAGAAATAGTCAGTGGATGCCTGTTGCAAAGGAGCTAGCTAGATATGCGTCTCCTTTGAACAGAGCTTGGGGGGATGGAGTCTCTGATCTTTCCTCAGATTTTAGTCTCAAACGTTTTGGGTTCGGTAAGGGAGAGATGCGGGCAGTTGCTGTGTTTGGTTTGCACTTCCTGCATGCTCTACATATTGAATCTGAAAAGAGGGAAAAGGCGGAATTAGAAAGAGATTTACTGAAGGAGCAGCTTGCAGTGGCATCCAAGTGTTTGGAAGAAACTGCAAGCAAGGAAAAAGATTTAGAAAGGAGGGTAATCAAAGTTAAACCTGCAGTGGCTTTGAAGTGTGTTCAAACCCCTGTAGGCCGAGCTGAAGATTTGAATGAGCGGTGTGCAGCCCTCAAGACCAAGTCTAATGATGCCCTAACAAAGGACAAAGGCCCAAAGCCTGTAAGCAGAAGTAGGACATGTGCCACTGTTACTTCTCATAACCGGGAAGCAGAGGATTTGATCAGCTCAAATGACCGAGTTGAGTCAGATACAAGGAAGGCAAGACCTATGATCTCCAGGAGACACATGTGGATTGATTTACTTAAGGTGGGGGTCCCTAGAGAGGAAATAGATGGGATTCCTACACCAGCCTTGTTTAAGAAGTGGAAGCAAATGGTTGGGAATGGTAGATTCAGTCACATTAAGTGTTTCTGTTGCCATAAAATGGGGCATTTTGCTAAAATGTGCCATGCTGTGAAGACTGAACAACAGCAGGCCTGTGTGCTTCCCAGGACAGCACGGAGAGACATGCAAGTTTATTCGTTACGTTGGAAGTCAATGCCTTTCCGTGAAAGTGTTTCAAGGCAACAGTGGGCACCCTACAATAGTTTTGCAGTTAGAAATGGGCAGATAGAGAAATGTGAGCAGTAAGCTATGTTTTTTTTGGCACAGTTGGAAGGAACATATAATCTGCTTTGTCTCTTACTCTTTTCAGGTATTGAGCATCGAGAGGTGGAGCAGGCAGAGCAGATGACCATGCTGGATGGGAGGAGACAGACCAGAAGATAGCCTGAGGAAAGGTGGCTGAATTGGAGTGGACTTCCATCTGAGCATTTTCCTTATGACCAAGAAGAAAAGAGACTTTTCATCTGGGACTTTCTTTACAAACTGCCAAAAGACATTGTTAACCCTGCTCAAAAGTCAGCCTTCCAGGGACAAACCAATCGTCTGACCGCCCACAAGATGGGGGTCGAAAGGGAATTTGTTCCTCCCATTTATACGGGGGGTTTATTTTGCCCTTTCCTGGACAAAAGGCTTTAAGAAGTTTCCTATATTATCCTATAAAGTCAAGAGGTGGTATGTGTTGCTATGGGCATTTGTATAGTGACTTTATTGCAATAATATAGAGTTTTAGATTTAGTAACAGCATGTCCACAGAAGGCCTCTTCCCCCTCCATTGATATGTAAATAAACCAGATAGAAGATGAGCAGAGGAAGATGGTGTTTACAGGAAGTGGGTGGGAGGGGCATGGGAGGGTTTGAAAGAGACATGTGTTTTGGGACAGAGGACAGTTGGTGTTTGGAGGACAAAGAGAAAACACATGGCTTCCAGGAACTGGAGAACGTTGGAGACGCTTTTGTGAGTTGGACTTTGAACAAGGAACTTCCCAGGACATCTTAACCCCTAAGTTGAGTAATTGTTTAGTTTACCTAATGTGTACATATTATACATGCTTATATGTGAAGCTATAAGTTGTGATGTATTGTATTGTTCATCCTACAGTTTGTATGTGCAGATTTTTCCCTGTTTAGTAAAGCATTAATACACTTCAGAAGTCTAGGTTTCCTTGGTTTTACCACAAGAACTTAATAGATAGACGCAGGCATAACATGAATGCACAAATTTCAAATGTCTTCTTAAAAGTGTTTTGAGATGAACTTTGGACAGACTCAATGAATATTTAGATTGAATAATTAGATTAGAGTTTAGCTGTATACACAATTCCTAGAGTCTAAACAATGGGTTCCATTAGATAAGGGTGATTTCTCTGTGAGAACAATCCAGTTACGTATCTGTGTAACTTTTTATGGCAGTGTTGGGTCTATTCTTTTATCTACCCAACAAGGACAGGTAAATATCTTTAATTTCTGCTTTGCAATAAGTTTATTGTCTGAAGGAGGAGGAGGAGAACAAAAACAGGTAAATATCTTTTCGGTTTCGTGAAAAGGGGCACTATTGTTTAGGTGACTTTGTTTCAACATAGACATGTACACACTGAAATATTTTGTTTCGGAATTTAGTTTTCGTCCGAAAAATACATTTCTTTAGTTATTCCCGAAATTCGTTTTTATTTATTTAGCTTCGTTAAAAAATGCATTCGTCCAAAAATCCGAAATAATTAAGGTCGAATTTGTCATTGAAGGCTTATGGTGTCTGTCGAATGTTCTAAGAAGATTCGACGGAGCAGCTAAACTGTACGACGCCGCAATCATACATTTCCGGTCGAATGTTCCGCTTACAGGCTATAGTAGAATTCTAATGTTGTATGACATTAGTAATAATTATATTTATTAATTATTATTACTCGTCAACCAACATTAGAATTCTTCTATAGCCTATGGGTGGAGCATTTGACCATAAATGTCCGCTCACGGCGACTGCTTCATCAAATCTTCATGTTGAATCTTTTCTCTCTATGTAGAATAATCTTGAACTAATAGAGTTAGGTTAGGCACATTCAACCACAGGTTTGATGGACACAGATTGCTATTGTCAGCGTCATGTCGAATCTCCTATCTATATCGAACTGTTGCAACGAAAACGAAAATAAAGCATTTGTTTATGCCAGATCTTTCGGTTTTCGGATTATGCACGTTCGTTATCGTTTGTTAAAACAATAAGGAAAATACCCAAAATTCGGACGAAAATTAATTCGGAGGAAAACGAATGTACATGTCTATTTCAACATGAGGTTTGTGTATTGACCTTTACCCTCCACTTGGAGAGGATGATTTACTCAACCTTTTCTGGGGGGGGGGGGGGGCGCTCCTTTGGTATGATGACTCCTTAGCTAAGTGTTTCATGAATTATGAAACTTTTTATGTATCCCGGTCATGACAGTAAGTAAACAGTAAGAAGGGGAGGACAGACCATATTGGCCTCATTAAGAATGAGGAAGGACATCTGGTTACAAAGGATTGGGAGATGGCGAAGGTATTACTTTCTTCTTCTTCTCAGAGGTAATCGGGGGGGGGGGGGGCTTCAGTAACCAAAACTGCAAAACTGCAGTGTTTATCCTTATGACACATCACAGGAAGCACCTCCATGCTTAACAGAGGACAGAATTAAAATTAGACTTGGGAAACTTAACATTAATAAATCACCGGGACCAGATGGCTTGCATCCGAGGGTACTTAGGGAACTCAGTGAAGTAATTGCCAGACTATTGTTCCTAATTTTTACTGACTGGAGTGGTACCAGGTGATTGGAGAAAATCCAATGTAGCACCAATATTTAAAAAGGGCCCAAAATACATCCCTGGGAATTACAGACCAGTTAGCCTAACACCAATAGTATGCAAGCTCTTGGAGGGGATGATAAGGGACTATATACAAGATTTTAGTAACAAGAATGGTATCATTAGCAGTAATCAGCATGGGTTCATGAAGAATCGTTCTTGCCAAACCAATCTATTAACCTTCTATGAGGAGGTGAGTTGCCATCTAGATAAAGGAAGGCCCGTAGATGTGGTGTATCTGGTTTTTGCGAAAGCATTTGACACAGTTCCCCATAAACGTCTACTGTACAAAATAAGGTCCGTTGGCATGGGGTGAGTACATGGATTGAAAACTGGCTACAAGGGCGAGTTCAGAGGGTTGTGATAAATGGGGAGTACTCGGAATGGTAAGAGGTGGGTATTGGGTTCCCCCAGGGTTCTGTGCTGGGACCAATTCTATTTATTTTGTTCATAAATGACCTAGAGGATGGGGTAAATAGTCTCTGTATTTGCGGACTATACTAAGCTAAGCAGGACAATAACTTCTACGCAGGATGTGGAAACTTGCAAAAAGATATGAACAAATTAATGGGGTGGGCATCTACATGGCAAATGAGGTTTATTGTAGAAAAAGGTAAAATAATGCATTTGAGTGGCAAAAATATGAAGGCAATCTAAACACTGGGGGGGAGAACCTCTGGGGGAGTCTAGGATGGAAAAGGACCTGGGGGTTCTAGTAGATGATAGGCTCAGCAATGGCATGCAATGCCAAGCTGCTGCTAACAAAGCAAACAGAATATTGGCATGCATTAAAAAGGGTATCGACTCCAGAGATAAAATGATAAATCTCCTGCTCTACAAGACTCTGGTCCGGCTGCACCTGGAGCATGCTGTCCACGTCTGGGCACCAGTCCTCAGGAAGGATGTACTGGAAATGGAGCGAGGAAAGGTTGCGAGCACTGAACTTATTCTCTCTGGAGCAGAGACGCTTGAGAGGGGATATTATTTCAGTTTATAAATACCATACTGGTGACCCCAGAATAGGGATAAAATGTTTTTGTGGAAGGGAGTTTAACAAGACACGTGGCCACTCATTAAAATTAAAAGAAAAGAGGTTTAACCTTAAACTACGTAGAGGGTTCTTTACTGTAAGAGCGGCAAGGATGTGACATTCCCTTCCACAGGTGGTGGTCTCAGCAGGGAGCATCGATAGTTTCAAAAAACTATTAAATAAGCACCTGAACGACCGCAACATACAGGGATACTGTATGTAATACTGACATATAATCACACACATAGGTTGGACTTGATGGGCTAGTCTTTTTTTCAACCTCACCTACTATGTAATTATGTAACTATGTAACATAAATTACATTTGTCGTGAATTCAAAATTGTAGCTGTGGAAATATTGAGAGAGCAGCAAGTCCATTTACTGAAGCCAGTCACTGCCTGGGAGTAGTCCAAAAGTGTCCTATAAAATGTGTAAGGACTGTAAATAGCTTGTTGTTCAGAGTTAGGAAACTGCAAAAGGGTATCTAGATTTATCACTATAGAGGTGATGTAAGATCTCACTTTCGTAAAAAACAAAAAGGTCAATGGTTAAAATAAAAATTTCTCCTGGGTGACAGTTGAAAGTGTTTGTTTAGTGGCGGTATTTGTTAAAGCTCTAATATAGTAAATCCCTTTGTTATGCCTCATTTTGAGAATTTCTAAATTCTGGAAGATCCAAAGTGGGAGGAAAGGTGAAGTATGGCTATTCAAAAGACATTGAAGAGAATTTAAATAAGCTCTTACACTATCTAGCAGGAGCTCACTTTAGAACTACCTGAATTCAATTCGGACAAGAATTTCAACATTGTTGGTAACTTTACCAAAACTTGCGCCAAATTCAGATAGTTCCAGCTACTGCCACTTTAACAACCAATTCACAGATTTGGAAACTAGTGTCAATTAGGAGCAGCTTTCAGCTGGCAAACAGAGGCAAACTAGTGTTCAGAGTGGAGCATGTCTGTGCTGGGATACTGCCATAAATGTGCAGAGAAGGCCTATCAAACTGATAGGAAGCCTCAGCCACGATGATTAGCTGAACTGAATGTATTGTCTCTTGAGAGGAGGCGATTAAACCGAGGTTCACACTAGTGCAGCTGCGACTTGATCCAATTTGCAGTATTGAGACATTGTGCATTTTTTTTTTTTTTGCTTCTTGCTTTTTTTTTAAGTGAAAGAGACTTAATTCCCCATGTTGATGAGGATAAGGGCTTCTTCTCTACAACCATGGCCTCGTGCTTCTTGGGGTCTGTGGTGTGGAACTTATCAGAATCTGGAAGCCAACCTTTAATAATAAGGGGGGCCCCAGATACCACCACCCCCTCATGTAAAGGATTAAGGGGCACATAGTAACCCTACGGATTCACACAAAAAAATTCAAGTAAAAATAAAAACAAAACAGTTTTTGACAAGTCCTTTATTAAAAATGATTTAAAAAAATGTCCACCAATGTAAATCCATCATAAATCACGTTCTTCAGTGATGCTGGTCCATGTCAATAAAGATGAACGATGGCCAACAACCTGTATGAAAAAAAAAAAATCTGTCATCTGCCAAGATCTAAAAAATAAAATATACCAGCACAAAAAGATAAAAAGAAACAGATCAAACAGCTGCTGAACACTCCAGGCAAATTTACAAAAAAATCCCAGATAATAAATGTAAAATAATATAGTGCAGCGCTAAAGTAACAACATAACATAAGTAAGAAAAATGAATTGATGTGCTCCCCTATACTCTGATGAAGTCCTGCCCTATGGGACGATACGCGTGCGAAAAGGGAGCTACATCACCTGCAGCCATCTCCTATGCTGATTCCATGTGATTTTATGTAACAGAGTGCTTGTTGGCTGGCACTTAATGGAAGTGCCTTTTATGTAAATGTGACTCTTTTATTTTATTAAATATATGCTAGCAGAGAGCACTAGATGTTTCCTGTTTTATTTTCATATATCGGGACACTAATGATTTGATGCTGCGATCCCTTACCTATGAGCCTGTGTGGGGATCCATGTGATCTGCATTCAGAAGAGGTGTATCGATATCCTCCAGGATTTTGCCCTTCGGGGGAAGTTTTTTTGACCCTTTGTTGTTTCAGGGTCCCCGATGTGGAGGTAAGCAGCACAGAGTGTCTTATGGTGGAGGTCACACGTTTTGGCACGGAATTTCTAATCTTCATGAATGCACATTGTCACTTTATTGCGAAATGGATTTGCATATTCTCATGACTGCTTATGAAATTTATGTTCTTTCTGGACTTTTCTCCTGATGTACAAAAACAGCGGGTTAAATATCAAGATGTTAACAAAAGATTGCAGACCCTGCAATTATCATATTCAATGCTATACCCTGCTAAATTAAGAGTGGAAGCAAATGAAGCTGCACATTTTTTTGATAACCCAAAGGTAGCCATGAATGGCTAGACAGGCATTATAAATTAAATTAAATGTGAGAGGGAACGAATCCCCTTTTTTTTTTTCTTTTTTTCTCTATAACTCTCTATATTTTGTTCCTGCGGGAAATGTTAGGTTGTTAATTTCTGTTTTTTGTCTAAGTAGGAATGCATAGGGAATGTTACGTTTTTGGAGATGTTGTTATTTTTTTTCCCTTTTTTTTTCGTTGTTGTTGTTTTATTTCTTTACTTTTTTATATAGATTTCTTGCCAGTACTCACCAGTTAGCTAAAATGATAATAGAAATTCTCTCACCACAAAGAAGGGATATTTTTTCACTGTTGGAAAAGACTATTAGGTTTAAAGATTTGGTCCTAAAGTTTGATATCAAAGTAATATGTTAATTAAAATGCAAGTTCTAGCATATTGGAATATAAAGTGACCCAGGAAAAAGACAAGCAATGTTTACTACTTTGAAACATTTTTTTTCCATCTATTATCTGCCTGCAGGAGACTCATCTAAATGTACACAAATTAAATTACTTGAAGCATATACAATATAGTAGACAATATCATTCTACTTATACTACATATTCAAGAGGCTTATCTATATTGATAGCGCATGATGTTGATTTCTCCTATATTTTTTTACACTGTACAATGTATGGAAAATCATATGCGATAGCATATATATATATATATATATATATATATATATATATATATATGTATAATTGAATTTTACCTCTGATAAAACTGATATCCCTTGGCTAGGAGATTTTAAAAATTATCTTGATTCTTCTTTAGATAGATTTGGCTTGACCACTGTCCCGGTGACTCCAGTATGTTCTACTTTTGTTGGCTATATTAGACTCTTGGATGTCTGGAGAATGTTACACTCCAATGAAAGAGTGTTCTCCCATTTCTCTAGCATGCATGGGACCTTATCTAGAATAGACTTTGCATTAGTTACTTCTACAATGTTACCTGTGATAACTGAGGTGACGTATGCTGCTAAAGGATTGTCAGATCACTCTCTGCTGGTTCTTAAGCTAGCTTTAAAATCAACACAGATTCGTACTCTATGGAAAATGAACAATTATTGGTTTGATCTTTTTCCTTCAAAACAGAAATAATGCTTGATATTTTGGCCTACGGTACTGTTAACAAGCCCTCTGTATCTTTACAGATATATTGGGACTCCTTAAAAGCTTATATGAGAGGCTTATTTATCGCTCAAATCTCAAGGATTAAAAAAAATCTAGGGCTTGGGAACATTAATGCATGGAAGAAGTATTAACCGCTTGCTGACTGCCCTATAGCCAAATGATCGCTACAGTGCGGCTCGATAGCTCTGGGAGGGCGTACATTGATGTCCTCCCAGAATCCCGCTCCTGCGCGCCCCCTGGGGCACGCACACCTGGAATATCCATGACCATGGCATCACGGATCATGGTAAACGGACGCTGACAGAACGATCACTTGTAAACAAACCAACGTCACGTCCCGTTCTGTACAGTGAGAGGGGAGAGGGGAGAGATCGATGGCAGCAGCGCTGTGGGCTGGATGTGTAGTACCCACAGCGCTGATATGTGCCCATTACAGTCATCCATGCTCAGCCATCCATACTCAGCATACCCATCCATCCATCCATACTCAGCATACTCAGCCATTCATACTCAAAATACTCATCTATCCATCCATGCTCAGCCATCCATACTCAGCATACTCACCCATCCCTCCATGCTCAGCCATCCATACTCAGCATACTCATCCATCAATCCATGCTCAGCCATCCATACTCAGCATACTCATCCATACTCAATACTCATCCATCCATGCTCAGCCATCCATACTTAGCATACTCATCCATACTCAGCATACTCATCTATCCATCCATGCTCAGCCATCCATACTCAGCATACTCATCCATCCATCCACACTCAGCGTACTCATCCATTCATACTCAACATACTCATCCATCCATCCATGCTCAGCCATCCAAACTCAGCATACCCATCCATACTCAGCATACCTATCCATACTCAGCATACTGATCCATCCATGCTCAGCCATCCATACTCAGCATACTCATCCATCCATCCATGCTCAGCCATCCATACTCAGCATACGCATCCATCCATGTTCAGCATGCTCAGCCATCCATGCTCAGCCATCCATACTCAGCATACTCATCCATGCTCAGCCATCCTCAGCAATACTCATCTATCCATCCATGCTCAGCCATCCCATCCACACCCATTCATACTCAGCCATACCCATCCATACTCAGCCATACCCATCCATACTCAGCTGTACCCAGCTGTACCCAGCCATACTCAGTCATACCCAGCCATCCCATCTATACCCAGCCATACTCAGCCGTACCCATCCATACTCATCCGTACCCGGCCGTACTCAGCCATACTCATTCATGCAACTTATGCCCCTAAAACACCTGACGGTGCTCCCTGCATATTGGGCCTCTCTATATGGCCACGCTGTGGAACAGTCTCACACATGTGGTATTGCCATACTCAGGAGGAGTAGGAGAATCTATTTTGGGTTGTAATTTTTGGTATGTACATGCTATGTGTTAGAAATATTGTGTAAATGGACAACGTTGTGTAAAAAAAAATGCGTTTTCATTTTCTTTGCACATTTTCCAAAAACTTGTTGAAAAAAATGACATGTTCAAAAGACTCATTATGCCTCATAGATTATACATTGGGTTGTTTTCTTTCCAAAATGTGGTAATTTTTGGGGCATTTCCACTGTCCTGGTTCTCCAGGGCCTTCAAAACTGCAAGAGGTAGTCAAGAAATTATATGTGTAATTTATACTCCAAGAACACCTGATGGAGCTCCCTGCATGTTGGGCCTCTGTATGCGGCCACGCTGTGTAAAAGTCTCATACATGTGGTATCGCTGTATTTAGGAGGGGTAGTAGAATGTGTTTTGGGGTGTAATTTGTGGTATGCATATGCTGTGTGTGAAATATAACCTGCTAATATAACAATTTTGTGAAAAAAAATCTTGATTTTTCAAAGAATTGTGGGAAAAAATTACAACTTGAAAAAAAACTCACCATGCCTCTAACTAAATACATTGGAATGTCTACTTTCCAAAAAGGGGTCATTTGGGGGTATTTGTACTTCCCTGGCTTGTTAGGTTCTCAAGAAATGAGATAGGCCTTCAGTGCATCAGGTGTGATACATTTTCAGAGATTGGCACCATAGCTTGTGGACTCTATAGCTTTCACAAAGACCAAATAATATACACCAATTTGGGTTATTTTTACAAAAGATATGTAGCAGTATAAATTTTGGCCAAAATATATGAAGAAAATTTTATAACAGAAACAAAGAAAAATGCCACCAAAAGAAAGCTCTATTTGTGTGTCATTCAAAATGTGAGAGCACTGAAAACTGAAAATTTGTCTGGTTAGGAAGGGGGTTTAATTGCCCAGTGGGTAAGTGGTTAAAGGCTGAACTTCAATATATATATGAACTTCAATATATAGAGAATCCTACTATAGAAACACAGCAGAAGTGGATACAAAAACAGATATATGCTAATATTTCTCATAAAAAAAGCAGAGCAGAAATGTTGCTTCCTCCAGCAACCTCATTTTGGTGGGGAAAACACGGGCCATCTCTTAGCAGCAATAGCTCAAACCAATGAAACAAGTTGTATAAATACAAATTTCTCCAGCTGAAATTGTAGGAAATACCTTGGAGTATTCTTCAGTGTTTCTTGATATCTAAAAAAACCAGGGGCGTACCAAATGGGGGCGGGGGGGGCGTTCTGCCCCGGGTGCCACACATTGGGGGGGTGTCAGTGGCCGGGTGGCATTGCTATGGGGGTTCACTCTGCACCCAGGTCGGATGACGCTGTCTGACAAAATCCTGAGGGTATCCCTGGCTCTGGCTGCTCTGTTTAGCATTTTTTTTGTCAGCTGGAACACCCCCAGGGCTGCGGCCGAAATAGTATGGTCTGGTTTCTGTTTCCCCCTGCTGGCTCCACCCACCACTGCTGAGCAGCCGAGCTGAGTGTGTCATCATTCAGCGCGGGGGTGGCTGCTGTTACACATTGTGTTCACAGTCACACCATGTTCCGGAGTCTAGGCCTCCCCAGCTGAAGCTGAAAGCCTGAGATAAGCTGGTGATAGGGGGTGTGTGGGTTGTGAGAGGAGGCTGGAGGAGTATGTCTGCCCTGCCATCCTTACTGTGCTGGTATGTCAGAGAAGGGGGGTGGGGGGTTGCTGTGTCCACCACCACACAGGTATAGTGTAGCTGACCTGATAAGTGGGGGGGTTGCAGAATACAGGCATGTGTTATGTACAGGTTGCAGAATACAGGCATGTGTTATGTACAGATTGCAGAATACAGGCATGTTTTATGTACAGGTTGCAGAATACAGGCATGTGTTATGTACAGGTTGCAGAATGCAGGCGTGTTTTATGTACAGGTTGCAGAATGCAGGCGTGTTTTATGTACAGGTTGCAGATTGCAGGCGTGTGTTATGTACAGGTTGCAGAATACAGGCGTGTGTTATGTACAGGTTGCAGAATGCTGGCGTGTGTTATGTACAGGTTGCAGAATACAGGCGTGTGTTATGTACAGGTTGCAGAATGCAGGCTTGTGTTATGTACAGGTTGCAGAATGCAGGCGTGTGTTATGTACAGGTTGCAGAATGCAGGCGTGTGTTATGTACAGGTTGCAAAATGCAGGCGTGTGTTATGTACAGGTTGCAAAATGCAGGCGTGTGTTATGTACAGGTTGCAGAATACAGGCGTGTTATGTACAGGTTGCAGAATGCAGGCGTGTGTTATGTACAGGTTGCAGAATGCAGGCGTGTGTTATGTACAGGTTGCAGAATGCAGGCGTGTGTTATGTACAGGTTGCAGAATGCAGGCATGTGTTATGTACAGGTTGCAGAATGCAGGCGTGTGTTATGTATAGGTTGCAGAATGCAGGCGTGTGCTATGTACAGGTTGCAGAATGCAGGTGTGTGCTGTATATTGCTGTGTGACCACCACCCACCTATAGTAGCTGAGCTGTGAACTTACCTGGTAAGGGGGGGGGGGGGGGGTGGTGTTGCTGTGTTCACCAACCAGTTATAGAGTAGATGAGCTGGTATGATAAAGGGGGGGGGGTGTCTGCAGCACAGGTGACATACATTGACTTACACCCACATCTTGCAGCCATCAGATCCATCTCCATCCAGCAAGCAGCAGGTCACAGCAGCATATTGCCATCTTCCCTGCAGCCATCAGATCCCGTCCATGGTCCAGCAAGCAACACGCCTTGTCAGCAGGTCAGTTCCCAAATCCGAATCAAATCATCAATGCCAATGATGCAATTGTCTGCTGTCCCCAGGGACAGATCCGATCCAGAGATCGCCATACAGTGGGATCTCTGGATCAGATCTGTCCCTGAGGACAGTAGATAATGCAAAGTATGGGCCATACTTTGTATTGTCAGCTGTCTCCCTGTCTCACTCTGATTTCTCCCTCATAGCAGCTCCAGTCCAGCTCTCTACTTTCCTGACCGTGGCACAATCAGTCCAAAAATGTGGCCTCTGCTGACCTGAGTGACTGACACCTCTGTCCTGTCCCGTCTATTGTCACTGGCTGCCATGGATGAACAGCATTGGCTGTTATTACAAGGAGCGGGAGGGGACGTCCCCATCCCCCCACAGCTCCGCCCAGGTCTCCCATCCCACCTGCAGACCTGAGCCACCAGCCAGCTGCCCAGAGACCCGAAACAAAGCTGGATTTGCCTTTGATCGGGTCTCCGATGTAGAAACCTGGAAGTGACAGCACAGTGTCACGTCCGGTTTACACGGCAGCCAACAGCACCATTTAAAAAAAAAAGCAGAATTAAAAAACGCTGATCTTGGCAGACAAGGTTGTTTTTTTGTGGGTGTTTTTACAGTTGAGGGGGTGCCAGATATAGGATAGGCCCCGGGTGTCAAATGTTATAGCACACTGACAACATTGTTTCAAAGTGCAAAGCTCTTTATTCTTGTATGAAAAGCAATGTTTCATCTCTATGCAGGAACCTTCCTCAGGCATGTGATATCATGTTGTACGTTGTGAATAGGGATGAGCCGAACACCCCCCGTTCGGCTCACACCAGAACCCACGAACGGACCTAAAGTCCGTGCGAGCTTTAGAACCCTAATAGTAAAGTTTCATATATGAATGGTGAACTGCAACTCTTTTTTGAATCTATTGTGGTAAAAGAACTGTCAGTGGCTGACAGGGAGATGTTGGATCAGCCTTTGACATTAGAGGTTATAAAATTTGCCTGTGCTAGCCTGCCTAATAATAAAGGACTGGGTGTAGATGGGCTACCGGGGAAGTCTATAAGGTTTTTGGAACAGATTTGTTACCTGACTTATTAGAAGTGTTTAATGTAGCGTTGGAATGTGGTCATCTTCCACCCTCCATGAATGAAGACATTATTATAGTCTTGTTATAGCACACTGACAACATTGTTTCAAAGTGCAAAGCTCTTTATTCTTGTATGAAAAGCAATGTTTCATCTCTATGCAGGAACCTTCCTCAGGCATGTGATATCATGTTGTACGTTGTGAATAGGGATGAGCCGAACACCCCCCCGTTCGGCTCACACCAGAACCCACGAACGGACCTAAAGTCCGTGCGAGCTTTAGAACCCTATTAGTTATAATGGATGCGAACATTTGAAATCAAAAGTGCTAATTTTAAAGGCTAATATGCATGTTATTGTCATAAAAAGTGTTTGGGGACCTGGGTCCTGCCCCAGGGGACATGTATCAATGCAAATTTTTTTTTTTAAAAAAAACGCTGTTTTTTCAGGAGCAGTGATTTTAATAATGCTTAAATTGAAACAATAAAAGTGTAATATTCCTTTAAATTTCGTACCTGGGGGGTGTCTATAGTATGCCTGTGAAGGGGCGCTTGTTTCCTGTGCTTAGAACTGTCCCTGCAAAAAGTGTAATTTTTGCAGGAAAAAAGCTATTTAAATTCACTTGCGGCTAATGTGAATTGACGGCTCCCGTAACACAGAGAGCAGTCATTCATTGAAAGTCATTCAAAAAAAAAAAGTCATTGATAAAAAAAAAAAAAATTTTTTAAAAAAAAGCGTGGGGGTCCCCCCAAATTCAATAACCAGGCCCTTAAGGTCTGGGATGGATATTAAGGGGGACCCCAGCCAAAAAAAAAAATGGTGTAGGGTCCCCCTCAAAATCCATACCAGACCCTTATCCGAGCACGCACGCAACCTGGCAGGCCGCAGGAAAAGAGGGGGGGACGAGAGCGCCCCCCCCCTCCTACCTGAACCGTACCAGGCCACATGCCCTCAACATTGGGAGGATGCTTTGGGGGTCCGAGACCCCCAAAGCACCTTGTCCCCATGTTGATGAGGACAAGGGCCTCTTCCCCACAACCCTGGCCGGTGGTTGTGGGGGTCTGCAGGCGGGGGGCTTATCAGAATCTGGAAGCCCCCTTTAACAAGGGGACCCCCAGATCCCACCCCCCCCCTGTGTGAAATGGTAAGGGGGTACAAAAGTACCCCTACTATTTCACCAAAAAAGTGTCAAAAATTGTAAAAATTACAGGAGACGGTCTTTGACAATTCCTTTATTAAAATCTTCTTTCTTCTTTCTTCATCCTTCGGTTTCTTCATCTTCTCCTTCCGTCATCTTCTTACATCTTCTTCCATCTTCTTCTTCCTCCGATCCATGGAAGAAGATTCCTGGACGAGAAGGACGAGAAGACCAGCGCAAGAAGAAGCGGATCGGAGGAAGAAGATGATGGAAGAAGAAGATGGAAGAAGATGCCGGAAGGAGAAGATGAAGAAACCGAAGGATGAAGAAGAAAGAAAGAAGACCAGAAGAAAGAAGAAAGAAGATTTTAATAAAGGAATTGTCAAAGACCGTCTCCTGTCATTTTTACAATTTTTTACACTTTTTTTTGGTGAAATGGTAGGGGTACTCCCTTACCATTTCACACAGGGGGGGGGGCGGGATCTGGGGGTCCCCTTGTTAAAGGGGGCTTCCAGATTCCGATAAGCCCCCCGCCCGCAGACCCCCACAACCACCGGCCAGGGTTGTGGGGAAGAGGCCCTTGTCCTCATCAACATGGGGACAAGGTGCTTTGGGGGGTCTCAGACCCCCAAAGCACCCTCCCAATGTTGAGTGCATGTGGCCTGGTATGGTTCAGGCGGGAGGGGGGGCGCTCTCATCCCCCCCTCTTTTCCTGCGGCCTGCCAGGTTGTGTGCTCGGATAAGGGTCATTTTTTTTGGCTGGGGTTCCCCTTAAAATCCATCCCAGACCTCAAGGGTCTGGTATGGATTTTGAGGGGGACCCTACACCATTTTCTTTTTTTTTTTTTGGCTGGGGTCCCCCTTAATATCCATCCCAGACCTGAAGAGCCTGGTTATTGAATTTGGGGGGACCCCCACACTTTTTTTTTTTTTTTTTAATCAATGAATGACTGTTATCTGTGTTACGGGAGCCATCAATTCATTAGCCACGAGTGCTTTTAAATAGCTTTTTTCCTGCAAAAATGACACTTTTTGCAGGGACAGTTCTAAGCACAGGAAACCTGCCCCCCTTCACAGGCAACCTATAGACACCCCCCAGATGTGATACTGCAATGCTGTACTAACAGCACGCACACACACATCCCCAGAAATACTGCACATATTCTCAGCAGTCAGCAGCACACTGACACGCTAACACTGAAACACAATATGCGAGGCCGCCGCCGCGGCGGCCTCTTATACCATGGGGCGTGTACTAAAGCCCCTGAGCTATAATTGGCTACAGGCATCCTGCCTGTAGCCAATTATGGCTCTCCTCGCTGCCGGCGCTGTGATTGGCCAAGCATGCGGGGTCACAGTGCATGCTTGGCCAATCATCAGCCAGCACGAATGTGATGCGAGCGGCCCAAATTGTTCTGGGCTCGCCGAACGGGCGAACGCCCGATGTTCGATTCGAACATGGGTTTGAATCGAACACCGGGCCCATCCCTAGTTGTGAACAGTCCAGAGTCATTGCAGCACTGTGTTTAATCACATGGTCAATTGCAGTATGGTATGCCAGAGGAATATACCACACAGTGCACCACAAGGCACCTGCTGTGTGTGTGTGAAGTGCGAGGCATTGCTGAAAATAGTTTATTGTGTCCATTAATGCAACTCACCTTAAAGTCCAAAACCCAATCACAAGTATAAAGGGGCCCTCACAGTCTCACCCAATGACAATGGTTGATTATGACACAACTCTGAGAGACTAAACACATGTAAAGATATTCATATGCATCCTAGACATGCTGTTTGATACCATACACTGAAGCTATCCAACATGATCTCCTGCAGAAGGAACAGATTTTCCATCTTTCTGGTTATCTGACATTAAAACAAAGTCTTCATAAGCATTCAGATGGGTGACTAATTTTTTAGACAGCTCTTAAAAATGATCCACTGCAGATCCGGTTGACAGGCAACTCAAAGGTGGGTGGGGGAAATCTGCTGCAACTGTGTAGATTAGTTTGACTCGGTTGCATCGTGGCTGAGACCTGCCAGAAGCGATATGCTGTCTAAAACTGGTTTAATGACACAGGCCTGAAAATGTGTACAGACATGTCTTTTGGCAATGTTAACTTACCAGTGGACGGTTGGTGAGGGTATGAAATGCAGATCAAATTCTTGTTTTTGATGCCCATGTGGATGAGGCCTAACACACACACACACACACAAAATTAACTGATAAGGAAAAGTGTATCCAATCTCTGAACACATGTAATTCGTTTATGTTTTGATAGAGAAGTGTGAGATTGAAAAAAAATAAAACAATCTTACTCATCTAGGTGGATGCAGCATCAGTCTAAATAAAAACTGCTGATTGCTTATTTCTAGGTCGTCAGTGAGCAGAAAGTCAGTGACTGTCAGTCACCAGCTCTCTACTTTGCCCCTCCAGCGCTCATTGAAGTGCCAGGCTGTGCAGAGGGCAGGAGCGGACTAGATCAGGCTCTCAGCAGCATGCTGAAAGGCTGAGCCAACTCCTGGTCAGACATCTGGATGGATCCCGACATTAAAGTCGGGATCCCTCCAGAGTCCGGGTCGGCTGAGTGATGTCAACCGACAGCAGACTTTAGCCCACTGTCAGATGAGCAGAAATAAGTGCACTTTTGTGACCTACTGGAGAAGTAGAGCCAAAAAAACGTTGGCCCTACTCTTCCTTTTTAATGCTACCAACATCACAACCTACATACTATGCATGCTGCAACTCGCTCTTCAGGAAGAAAAAAATGCTCCAAGGCACAAGGGGGTAAATGATCACTTTCCATATTAGAGCAGTGATCAATACATCTCTTAAGTAATAGTCACCCTGCATTTACAGGGGTTGGACAAAATGATGGAAGCAAGTATGGTAAAAGAACAAAACCGTTACCTAATATGGTGTCGGACCATCTTTGGCATCCAAGGCGGCCTGAATTTTCCTGGGAATTGACAAATTATAAGTCTTGGATGGTGGATAATGGAACTCTTCATGCAAAAATCAGGGTCACAATCCTGCGCAATATCCTTTTGTCTCTTTCGGTCAGTTATCCACATTAGCTACACTTATGCTTATCAAACAACGTTTTCCCAGGACCTGTAATATGCCATCATAACTTTTGATAATGTACCTCACGACACCGCAAATTGGCAAAATCATTCACAGGCACCAGCTAAGCGGAGAGCAACAATTTGCTCTCTGTGAAACTCAATAAGCTTTGACATGACTTCGTATTACTAGCAGCGCACGCAGTGAATGGTGAAAATGAGGATTCCTACCTGTCAGGTGTCTCATCACACAGCGGAAGCCAAAAAATGTTACATCACTTCCGATTTCAATGCCGAAAAATGTTGTCACTCTCACACCTGCAAATCCATATAGTGTTTACATATTTCTGTCCAACCCCTGTATTGGCCCCTAACAAATGGATACTCATGTGCTCACAGTAAAACTAGCACTGCAATTCACTTGGACACAAGTTTATTGCCAAGAAGGTTTGGTCCATCAAAATGCCCCGCAGTGCAGATCAACCTCCTTTTTGGAGAACTGGATGGTGGCCTTCCTAATTATGTGAACAGTTTGCTAGACACAAAAATCATTACTATGAAGTATGACCTTTATGTGTATGTGGATCTAATAGCTGAAGCCTGGGCTAAACAAATACTGTCAAAATATAAGTGCCTTGGGGGTTCCTACTTGAATCTTGCTGTCCTTTGTGTATTGATTCAGATCTGTGCAGTAACCCAGCACAAAACAACTCCTGCACTTTGCCTCTGTGCAGGAGCTTTCTAATAAAGACTGATCACTGTTCTCTCTCTTCTACTGCCAGCCTGTAGGTGGAGGACCGGCTGGCTCCATCCTCAGCTCTGCTGTCTGGCTATGTTCAGCACAGTGATGATGTCATTGTCAATTTTTATAAGATAAGATCTGAGTTTGAAAAGGCATGTGATGCTTTCAAAGGGAATGTATATCTTTTATGGCTATTAAGGAATATATTTAAATACATTTTTTTCTTTTTTTTTTTGTGACTGGAAATCGGCTTTAGAGAACAGGTTCACACTTGTGTGATTTCTCCTGCATCTGCTGCCACATTGCAGTGCACAACAATGGAAATCACAGTATTCACTATGGTGCCCATTCACATTAATGCAACAAGGTGCAGTGTGATTTTTGAAAAGGTTCAGGAGCTTCTTTTGGTGCAGCATAGTGCATTTTTGGCACCTTGGAGTTCAATAGGAGCGCATGAAAAACACATGTACTGTACATGCATTTTTAGTGCAATTGTGACAGGGTTTTGTGTTTAACAAACAATCTCCTTCTCCTACAAAAAAACACATGAATGAAAATGCACTACAAAAATGCACTTAAAAACACAGAATTATGCAGAAGCACTAGAGTGAACCTAGGCTTAGGTGCGTCTCTTGAACCAATAATCCTTTTTAGTGAGTTAACTATTTTGCATATACTGTAGGCATCGAAGCTTTCAATCCTCTCTATAGAACAGTGTTAGTACACTTACTTCTGACTACGAATCTGAATATAGCTAGGAGATGTAAGACTCCTACTCCACCTACTCTCGTAAATAATTAATGGCCTAAATATACAGTGTGCTTTGGAACGGATGCTAGCTATTAAAAATAACTCCTATTACAAATTTCTTCAACAGTGGAGTGGTTGGCTTGCAAATCCTAGATTAAACTTGTATCATTTATAAACCTGGAGGGGAATTATCACTCTATCTCTCCTACGATTTATTAGTAGTATATTTGTATTTTTTTTTTTTTCTTTTGTTGTTTTTTCTTTCTTTCAGTCTATTTGTTTTTTTGTCTTTTCTTGGGATATGCTACTTCCTATATTTCACTAAAATAGTTGTTATAGGTATATGGACGAAGTGCTACAAATAATCTTTTAAATGTTATCTTTCAGGATGCTTGACTAGCTTGGGAACTCGCATATTGGTAAATGTCACAAGCATAAAAGTTAAAAAAGATATGCTATGTATACATGTCAATTTGCATAGTTTGATGTATCACTTCCTGGATGATAATCCTTGTGCAAAACCACTGCACCCGCCTGTCAATCCGCTATTTCCCGGGTGGGAACGGGTAACATCCATAATTTCTTCCACACAGAAAAATGCAGATGTTACTGCCAATATATCTTATTACTTCAAAAGCCCATCAGCTTTAATTTATTTATTTATTGCGGGTTTTTATTTGGCACTGAGAATTTACGCAGCGATTTACATAGAGTTTTGTGCTTTAAAGTGGATGCAAACCCTCTCCTATACCCAGTGAAGTGAACAGCCTCAGATGATACACAGGGATGAAACAAATCTCCCTACATAAGTTTTACATGCATATCTGCTGTCTTCAGCTTTGTATATTCTTTAGAATTCTAACATTGTGGTAGAATTTTTAATTCCTCATTCAGAAGTAGGAGTGGATTCTTGGCATACACTGTGTGACAGTTGATTGGAGGAAAGGAACACCCCCCACTCTACATAGGCAAAGGAAGGAAGGAATGTGCAGAGCTATGCTGTGAACAGACCAGCTCTATGCTAATTTATTTATAGCACCCAGCCCAACACAAATTTCCTGCTGCTTGTATCTCCCGTGTCGGAGAACTTGTCAGCAGTTATCATGCTGATAACAGAGGAACGAAAAAGCAGAAAGACACAGGACTTAGGGCTTTGGAGAGAGATAAGTAAACACTGCAGATATATGTGCTTAGGTCAAATCTCATGAATCAGGTTTACATCCACTTTAGGGCCCCATTTACACCTGAATGTTTTGTAGCTCAAAGCTCCAAAACTCTCAACATCCAAAATCCCATGTAATTCAATAGTTGTCATTCACTTTTAAATGTTCAGATGCCTGTAGTTCAACTCTTGGGGCTCCAAAGGCTATATAAGCACGTTTGGGCATAGACTTCAATCTAATTGAGCTTTTGAGTGTTTTTGAGGAGAATTTATATATATATATATATATATATATATATATATATATATATATATATATATATATATATATATATATATTTTTTTTTTTTTTTTTTTAGTCTGTATAAACCGACTTCCTTCCCCTGGTGCTTTCAGTTGTCAAAAACATGTCTGAAGCTTGAATACACATATAAAATGCTTAAAATGCTCATATATGCACGCAAAATGCTCAGATGAAAACACTCGTTTATCACATTGACCTGTAACAACAATTAATACATAGTAAGAGCTCATGGCCTTATCTAAATCATTGGAACATAAGCTTTACAGTTGTTTGATTAGTTTTAGTTTTCCAGCGTTACGTGTATTTTTCTGTAAAGGAGATATGTTGGATATTGGACAGATAAATTCAACTGTATCTGTACAATAATAATTTATCAGTTTGAAAGTGTTCTAAATCTTTCAGCTCTGTGGTTTTGGCACAGAAAGCACACAGTGCTGAAGATGTGCCAGAAAACATTAGGTTTACTATCTAATAACTCATTCTGTGTCCCACAACATGACATTGCATTGTAAGAGGAAAGCGGTTATCTGTAGCAAAAATGACCTTAAGGTTATTATTACTATTAGTGCCCTTGAGCTAAAAGCATGCACTAGGTAAAAAGATCATTAGTTAGACAACAGGGGTATGCATTTCAGATTACTACCGCGACAGTTCCACAAAAGAAAATATCATTAGCCAATATTGTGGTTAGATAAGATAATCCCCCCCAATGAAAAAAGGAGTATCCCTACACATGAATTTTTGATTACTGTCTGAAACTCAGTCTGAAAAAATACACTAATATGATTTCTGGTGATAATTACACTCATTAAACTTGGATAGAAATTTATACATCTGCTCCAAAGTTAGAGAGAAAACAAGAGTTCACAGATTGCTTAGCTATGTCAGTGGATTTACTGTACTCTGGCCAGTGTAAAACCTACCGACGCGAACATGAACTTTTATCCTGCTCACAAAGCTGCAGCTAGATGTGGAGAACTATCGCAGTGCAGTTGCATCAGTCTCATGTCACATTGTGAGCTCAAGAAACAAAACTTTCTCTGCCGTTCTGCTATAAAGCACCACTTTCTGCACCTTTTCTTTTTGTGTTTTAAAAGTGGAAGTCTAGGCTAATACTATCTAAGCTTAAACCTGCTCCCACCACCATTCTAAGCCCTATACCAGCCTACATTAAATGTCAGCCGGCCAGTCTACAGCGTGGATCCATGCTTCCCAGCAGTCATTAGTTGCTTGGACTGACGGTGTTCCAGCAACCAGTCATGTCACATGTGCACCCCCACCCCTGTAGCAAGTTTCTCAACCCAGCTCCTGTCCATTGCAGTTTGTTTCTTCTGCCCCCTGCAGTTCCCCCCTTCTCCCATCTCCTGCCCATGACTGCCTGGCTACTGGACATGTGCAGGCATGCTGTTCACTTGGATGGGATTTATAGGTTCATTCTGATGGGCACATATGGTGTAAAGGGGCACACTTTGATGGGAAAATATGGTGTAAAGTGGCACTCTGATGGGCACATATGGTGTAAAGGGGCACTCTGGTGGGCACATATGATATAAAGGGGCACTCTTCTGGGCACATATGGTGTAAAGGGACACTTTGATGGCAACAATTGATGTAAAGAGGCACACCGGTGAGCAAATATGATGTAAAGGGGCACTCTGGTGGGCAAATATGATTTAAAGGGACACTCTTATGGGCACATATGGAGTAAAAGGGCACTCTGATGGGGACAAATGATGTAAAGGGGCACTCTAAAGCCCCATACACACGCTCGGACAATCCGCGGACCAGGTCGGTCGGACTTTGTCCGACGTACTTTGTCCGATGTTGGTGTTGCGTACACACGGTCGGACTACGTTGTCGGAATATCCGGTCTGGAAGAACGTCGTGACGCAAGTCGTCGTCCACGAGATTACAAAAGGGAAGTTCAGCACCACGTCAGGCACCCGTTGGGCTCCTTCTGCTGATCCCGTGTTTATCGAGAGTTAGTGGAAGTTTGGTGACTTAAGATTCGCGCTTCTCAGTTTTCTGACTCAGATCGTTACTGCTCTTCAGTTTGTGCTTGTCGTGCGTATCTGTTTACTAGTGCGTGTAGTCAGTTCGCATTTGTTGGTCATTGCGGCCTATATCTTGATATAGGACGCTTTGATTTGCACTGCTTATTGTCTGCTCGTTGCTGGTATTCATTTCGTTCTTTCAGGCCTTGCTGTTTATCGGTGCTTTCTGTTTGTCCGTTCTGACCAGCCGACCTTTTGTGACCTTCTGAGCGATGTTTCCCGTGCGTACTCGTCGCCGAGTTCGTGCTGTACGCGGAATTGGTGTCGGGCTTTTAGCTTTGAGCCAAGACCCGTCCATGAACATAGTGACGAGGAGTATGTGGACCAAGAATTGGTTGCTTCAGCGTGACCAGTTCTCGCACATGCCTTTGCTTCGTGAGATCCGGGAGAATAATCCTGATGATTTCAGGAACTTTCTCAGGATGACGGACCCCGATTTTCACCGTCTTTTGGCTTTGCTGACCCCCTTTATCAGCCGGCAGGATACCTGCATGAGACAAGCCATTACTCCGGAGCAGAGGCTTGTTGCTACGTTGAGGTACTTGGCGACAGGGAGAAGTCTTCAGGATTTGAAGTTCTCTTCAGGTATCTCTCCCCAGGCCCTGGGAATCATTATTCCAGAGACCTGTTCTGCCATCATTCAGGTCCTGCAGGAGGACTATATTAAGGTAACATTTCTACTTTACTATTCCCTTCTATGTATGCTCTTTTTGCTAATGACTTGTATTTTTGACCTCCTTCCCTAATTACCATGATTGCAATATGCTCTAATATGCTGTGCCCCTTTTCTCCTTCATGCATTTTTCCCTTCACTTACCTCCCCAGCATGCTCTTCTGCCCCAATAGACACCTATGGCCTAGTCACTTAACCACTTCAGCCCCGGACCATTTGGCAGCCAAAGGACCAGAGGTCTTTTTTCAATTTCGCACTGCACTACTTTAACTGGTAATTGCGCGGTCATGCAATTTTGTAACCAAACGAAATTTGCGTCCTTTTCTTCCCACAAATAGAGCTTTCTTTTGATGGTATTTGATTGCCTCTGTGATTTTTATTTTTTGCGATATAAACGGAAAAAGAGCGAAAATTTTGAAAAAAAAAAGAGAGATTTTCTACTTTTTGTTATAAAAAAAATCTAATAAACTCAATTTTAGTCAAACATTTGGGCCAAAATGTATTCAGCCACATGTCTTTAGTAAAAAAAATGCCAATAAGCGTATATTTATTGGTTTGCGCAAAAGTTATAGCGTCTACAAACTAGAGTACATTTTCTGGAATTTACACCGCTTTTAATTTATGACTGCCTATTTCATTTCTTGAGGTGCTAAAATGGCAGAGAAGTACAAAACCCCCCCAAATGACCCCATTTTGGAAAGTAGACACCCCAAGCTATTTGCTGAGAGGCATGTTGAGCCCATTGAATATTTTTTTTTTTAGTCCCAAGTGATTGAATAAAGACAAAAATAAAAAAGATTTTTTTTTTTTTCAAAAAGTTGTCACTAAATGATATATTGCTCACACATGCCATAGTTATATGTGGAATTGCACCCCAAAATACATTTTGCTGCTTCTCCTGAGTATGGGGATACCACATGTGTGGGACTTTTTGGGAGCCTAGCCGCGTACGGGGCCCCGAAACCCAAGCACCGCCTTCAGGATTTCTAAGGGTGCAAATTTTTGATTTCACTCCTCACTACCTATCACCGTTTCGAAGGCCATAAAATGCCAAAATAGCACAAAACCCCCCCAAATGACCCCATTTTGGAAAGTAGACACCCCAAGCTATTTGTTGAGAGGCATGGTGAGTATTTTACAGCTCTCATTTGTTTTTGAAAATGAAGAAAGTAAAGAAAAAAAAAATTTTTTTTCTTTTTTCAATTTTCAAAACTTTGTGACAAAAAGCGAGATCTGCAAAATACTCACAATACCTCTCAGCAAATAGCTTGGGGTGTCTACTTTCCAAAATGGGGTCATTTTGGGGGGTTTTATGCCATCTGGGCATTCCATGGCCTCCGAAACTGTGATTGGCAGTGAGAAGTGAAATAAAAAAATTACACCCTTAGAAAGCCTGAAGGCGGTGATTGGTTTTTGGGGTTCCGTACGCAGCTAGGCTCCCAAAAAGTCCCACACATGTGGTATCCCCGTACTCAGGAGAAGCAACAGAATGTATTTTGGGGTGTATTTCCACATATGCCCATGACATGTTTGAGCAATATATCATTTAGTGACAACTTTTTGTAAAAAAAATATATATATTTTTTTTTTTTCATTATTCAATCTCTTGGGACAAAAAAAAAAAAATATTTAATGGGCTCAACATTGCTCTCAGCAAATAGCTTGGGGTGTCTACTTTCCAAAATGGGGTCATTTGGGGGGGGTTTGAACTGTCCTGGCATTTTATGCACAACATTTAGAAGCCTATGTCACACGTCACCCACTCTTCTAACCACTTGTAGACAAAGCCCTTTCTGACACTTTTTGTTTACATGAAAACATATTTTTTTTTTGCAAGAAAATTACGTTGAACCCCCAAACACTATATATAATGTTAAAGCAAAGGCCCTACAGATTAAAATGGTGGGTGTTGCATTTTTTTTTTCCACACAGTATTTGCGCAGCGATTTTTCAAACGCATTTTTTGTGGAAAAAATACACTTTTTTTTATTTTAATGCACTAAAACACACTATATTGCTCAAATTTTTGATGAAATAAAAAATATGATCTTAGGCCGAGTACATGGATACCAAACACGACATGCTTTAAAATTGCGCACAAACACGCAGTGGCGACAAACTACATACATTTTTAAAAGCCTTTAAAAGCCTTTACATGATACCACATTAGATTCACGGAGGAGGTCTACTGCTAAAATTACTGCCCTCGATCTGACCTTCGCGGTGATACCTCACATGCATGGTGCAATTGCTGTTTACATATGACGCCAGACCAACGCTTGTGTACGCCTTTGCGCAAGAGAAGGGGGGGCAGGGGTGCTTTTTTTTTTTTTTTTTGGTTTTTTTTTTATTTATTTAGCTTTTTTATTTTATTTTTAAACTGTTCCTTCCATTTTTTTTCTTTGTTATGATTTTTATTGTTATCTCAGGGAATGTAAATATCCCCTATGATAGCAATAGGCAGTGACAGGTACTCTTTTTTTGAAAAAATTGGGGTCTATTAGACCCTAGATCTTTCCTCTGCCCTCAAAGCATCTGACCACACCAAGATTGGTGTGATAAAATGCTTTCCCAATTTCCCAATGGCGCGGTTTATATCCGGGAGGGGGGACATTCCCTCCCACTGCTTGTAAAAGCAGTCTAGAGGCTAATTACCCGCTAGAATTGCTTTTACATGAAAGCCGATCACTGGCTGAAAAGAATGATACCAAGATGATACCTAAACCTGCAGGCATCATTCTGGTATAACCATTCAAAGTCCAGCAACATACTGGACATATATTGTAATCTTTTTTTTTTCATGCAGCCTCTTGGCTGAACGAAAAAAAGAGATTGATTGGTGGGTATGCCCACCATTAGAATACCTCCCTTCATCCACCCACTTCTAATGATGGGCATACATGCACCATTTATATATGCCGATGCATGGGGGCATCCTCCCGCAAAAGTTATGCCGTGTACACACGGTCGGAATTTCGACCGTATGTACGTGGCATTAGGAGCCAATCGCTCCCCCCCCCTGCTGCCCCCATGCTTCGGCATATATGCTCTTTTTTTTAACTGTGGTGGTGAAATCACCTCCTACAGCGTTGGAGTCGCGGCTTTATGTATCGTGGGAGCAAACGCTGTTGCTGTCAAGATAAATAAATCCGCGTTGCAACTGAATGGCGCACCTGAAAACAAAAAAATGCTCAACACTAAAACACACAGTAAACAAAATTACATACCTGAAAAGCAAGCATGATAAAACATAATAAAACATAATAAAACATAATAAAACATTGCAGAATAGAATGGAGTAAAAAAAGAGCAACAATAGAGAGAGAATAGAGTGAGAGAGAGAGAACAATAAAACGACAACTATTTTATTTTTTTTTATTTTTTTGAGATTCACAGGTAAAAAAGCTCCTGACTGAAGCGACTGAATCAAAACGCTACCACAAAAAAAATGTTAGCGATCGCAGGGATCAGGCCTGACTCTGCGAACGCTGCAGTTATGTGTGCTTAGTGTTTTGTAAGTGACAGTGATCGATCGATACTGCACTTGGGTGGGCTGGGCTGGGCGGAGGGGGGAAAACGCAGGTGCTAGCAGGTATCTGGGCTGATCCCGCTAACAATGCGTTTTTTTTTTTTGGAACCCTAAACTGCTGGGACGCTAGTATAGATCTGATCAGATCAGATATTGATCTGTTCAGATACTGTGCCACTAAGGGAGGTGTATGCTTTGTGCGTGGGTGTTTGCGGTACTGGCACTAACCTGGGGCGACGCAGACCTTATTTGACCCTAAAACCTAATTGATATCACCCGCCGGGCGATCAGGGGGTTAAACCGTTATTGGGTAATAAATGGCGGGTGCCCTGACAGTATAAAAAACAAGCTAACTAACCAGCGTCACCCGTAACAGTAATACAAAAAAAAAACTGGTTACCTAGCGACACTAATGCAGCGATCAGAAAAACGATCGCTTAGTGACACTGGCAAAAGGGGGTGAAAGGGTTAACTAGGGGCAATCAGGGGGTTAAACCTTTATTAGGTAATATATGGGGGTACCTGACGCTATATAAAAACCTGACGGGGAACCTAAATAACGAAATAACTAACTGGCTAACCAGCGTCACCAGTGACAGTTATACAGTGATCACTGGTGAAAGGGTTAACTCTAGGGGCAATCAGGGGGTTAAAACCTTTATTTAGGTTGTAATATGGGGGTACCTGACCTATAAACCTATTTATGAACCTATATAAACATGGCGGTTACCTAAAAAAAAAAAAAAATGGTTACCTAGCGACACTAATGCAGCGATCAGAAAAACGATCGCTTAGTGACACTGGCAAAAGGGGGTGAAAGGGTTAACTAGGGGCAATCAGGGGGTTAAAACCTTTATTAGGTAATATATGGGGGTACCTGACGCTATATAAAAACCTGACGGGGAACCTAAATAACGAAATAACTAACTGGCTAACCAGCGTCACCAGTGACAGTTATACAGTGATCACTGGTGAAAGGGTTAACTCTAGGGGCAATCAGGGGGTTAAAACCTTTATTTAGGTTGTAATATGGGGGTACCTGACCTATAAACCTATTTATGAACCTATATAAACATGGCGGTTACCTAAAAAAAAAAAATGGTTACCTAGCGACAGCAGTGACACTAATACAGCGATCAGAAAAACGATCGCTTAGTGACACTGGCAAAAGGGGGTGAAAGGGTTACCTGGGGGGCAATCAAGGGGTTAAACCTTTATTAGGGGGGGGTGGGGGGCTACCTTGGACCTAAAACTAACTGCCCTGACAGTTATTACAGTCACACTGACACTAAATGCAGTGATCAGTAAAAAAATGATCACTGCAATTAGTGACACTGTGACTGGGGGGGGAGGGGGTGATCTGGGGGGTGATCAGGGGGTGACAGGGGGGTGTTTTGTGTGCCTATGTGTACTGGTGTCAGTGTACTGTTTGTGCACTAACCTTTAGATGTTCACAGCTCGGCGTTCCGGTCACATAGACCGGC
Organism: Lithobates sylvaticus; assembly: GCA_028564925.1. NCBI lineage: Eukaryota > Metazoa > Chordata > Amphibia > Anura > Ranidae > Lithobates > Lithobates sylvaticus. The sequence continues at coordinate 215,736,917 of CM053028.1, forward strand.
GCACCGAGCGTGACATCACTTCCTCTGCCTGTGTTTTGATTGACACAGACAGAGGAAGCATCTGATTCGCCAGGAGCGATCGCGAGGGGGTGGCCAGAAACCACTGGCCGTCCCCTCATCCCGGATCGCTCCTGAAGCGATCCCGACCGTCCCCGCCGGCCGGGGGGGGTCCGATCGGACCCCCCACCCGCCGGAAGAATGGCACGTACAGGTACGTGGTTCTGCCTGTACGTGCCATTCTGCCGACGTATATATACAGGGGGCGGTCGGCAAGTGGTTAAGCAATGTCTTTTGTCTGCTGCATAGTATTGTTTGCCCCAAAACACCCCCTAAAATATGCACAAATGTTTGCTGTGTGGTTTACTTCATTTAGAGCCCCCTTTTTTTTTTCTTTTGGTGGGGGGGGGGGGAAACTCATTAGGAACCCCCTCCCCCAACTGCTCTGTCAGATGGTACCAATCCTTTATCTGCTGGCTTTCCCAAGGTCCATACACACTATATACCTACCTCTTTATAGTGCGCATCTTTAGGGATGAATTCAGCAAAGCATGTAGTGCAAGGGGCTGCCTCCATACATTCCATTTCCTATTTTTTTGTCTTCTTTCCCTCCTATTAGCTTGCTTGGTAATTTAATAATGTCACACTGTGCCTGCCTTTTTGGGGGGGGGGGGGGGGGGGGGTGGGGGGGGGGGGCGGGGGTTGAAATGTTATTTGATCTTTCCTGTGGCCTGCCAATAGTGTTAAGTACAGAGGGTCTGGCCAAACTAGCCCACATTATTGAGCCATTTGCCAATCAATGAAGTGCAGAGGGTTAGCTGTCCACCACCCCCCCCCCAAAACCCCTAGTTATTGCCAATGGCCCATCAGAAGTGGGGGGATTGATGGGGGGGTGAGTAATCTGTGAAGGGGAGCCTCTACTTTTCTGTGCAAATACTTTCCAGCCTCCAATTTTATACAATGCTCTTGTTCCAAGATGTTGATTGTCTAATCTGCTTGCAATGTTTAGGTGCAAAGTGACTAATTTTTTTTTCTTGTTTCACTCCACAGTTCCCTTCCACGCCACAGGAATGGCAGACTGTGGCCTCCCACTTTGCCAGCCGTTGGGACTTTCCTAACTGCGGAGGGGCAATTGATGGGAAACACGTCCGCATCGTCCCACCGCCCAACTCGGGGTCCTACTATTATAATTATAAAGGGTTTAATAGTGTAGTGATGTTGGCGGTGGTGTCGGCAACATACGAGTTTATGTATGTGGACGTGGGGATGAACGGCCGGATATCGGATGGTGGGGCCATTACGCACACGGAGTTCTACTGGCGTCTCCAAAGTGGCAGTCTGTGCTTGCCACCTCCAGAGGAGAATGCCGAAGGACTCCCCTTCGTCTTTGTCGCAGATGAAGCGTTTGCGTTGACTCCCCATGTGATGAGGCCGTTCCCGATGAGGACCCTCACCCCGGACCAGAGGGTCTTCAACTACAGGCTGTCCAGAGCCAGAAGAGTTGTGGAGAACGCTTTTGGCATCCTGGCCAGCCACTTCCGCCTGTTCCTGACGGCATTTAACTTGGCGGAATACAAACTCAACCACATAGTTCTTGCCTGTTGCATATTGCACAACTTCCTCAAAAGACATAACAGGAACTATGTGGTGCCCGTTGGCCCAGATGTGGAGGGCCCTCCAAATGCCGAACTCACAGCCCTTCGAGTGGCACGTCCAGGCTTGCCCCCTCTAAATGCCCGTGTGGTCCGGGACCAATATATGCAGTACTTTGTGGGTAGGGGGGCCATTGCTCTGCCTGACGATGTGTGAGAGGCATTTTTTAATAAATCTGATATTTTAACCAACCTATGATTTCTTGTCATTTCAGTCTTCTTTTTAGCTTATTTTACTTTGACATTTTTTCCCTTTGCCTTCGACAGTGGGAATGCACTTTCTAGGCAAAAGGAGGTAACAGTCTCTTCTTCCCAAAAAGATTATTCTCATGTTGTGTGTTTGCTACCTAATCTTTGGTCTAGAGAAGGTTTGTACTGCATAACTGACACCCAAAATACTCCTTTTCATCACCAGGTCTGACATGTGTGTATTCTCCAAAATGCTGTGCTCCGTGTTTTCGTACAAAGCACTGTGGGTGTCATTTACATAAGTCAAATCCGCTATGCTCTACAAGTGCATTGAAAAAGTTCCCCGGGAAAGAAAATTGGAGTGCAAAGTGGATTTGCCTTTAGTAAATAACACCCATTGCCCCCCATATCCTTTTCATTTTACATACATAATGCATTGTGTTTTTTAAATAAGGAAGCCACACATTTAGAAAAATAAAAGTTTACTAGGAAAACATTCACAAGTGCGTTTACAATCTTCACGCCAAAACTGACAACATCTTGGTTATTTACAACATTGTTTACAAACATTCCGCAATTGGTAAAACCAGGCATGGAGCAAAACAGAACCTAGGAACTTGGAAAGTTCAACTTTGTAAAGTGAAGACAAGATCAGACATGACTATATGTTCAAAGTGTGTTTGATCTTGCCTTCATCACATGGGGGGGTCACCCCCGAAAAGTGGAAATTTGGAACATGCACACAATTTGGGACTGAAAATGGTCATTAGATGGTAAAACACATGCCTAGAAGCTTCAAAAGTGCCATTTTCCATCATGGGGATGAATGGACGTTTTTTTGGGGTGCAACCCCTTCACCACAACCACTTTCGTAGTTCGTAAAGTGTTTGCACCCCCAAAAAAACGTTGCCATTCATCCACCATGGTGGGAGCTAGCACATGTGGACACAATGTGTGCATGTTCCAAATTTCAGACAGTTTTTAAGTTGCAAATGTGTTCAGAAGCTGGCACAAATGTGTGTTAATTACTTGGTGCGTTTTCATATTTTTCCTAAAACATCAATGATGTTCTTCAATTTTTGTTGAACATCATTGATGTTTTGCTTTATGTAATCTAGATCTCGATTGCAGACCATTATCTCTCCGATGAGTACGTGGGCACTCTCTGTGGTAAAGTGCGATTTTTCTTCCACAACATCCACGTCACCTAAAAACCACAAACAAACAAAAATGGGGTGTTGGAAATGAGGCAGCCATACATGGATTAGCTTACCAGTAGCTGTGTTCTCCCACACTCACCTGTTGTGGTGACAATTTCTCCAAGTTCGATGATCTCTCCTTCCTCCTCCTCCTCCTCCTCTGCTTCTGCTCTTTCCCCTTTTTTGGGAGGTGTTGGTTTGGGGGTTTCCTCAGACGGCCCAAGTTTTCGCTCCCCTATGAGAATGTCCAAAAGGAAGATTTAGCAACACAAGCTATTGAGGGCAGAAATAGGAAATGACAAACATTGCTTGAAAGTGACGGACACTATTTTAGTTTGGCCAGTTACAAATGTCAACTACATGAATGTAGTCACTTTGTAAAGGTGCTAAACTGACTAGCTTTTTGGTAGAAGTTTGTGTGATGGAGACCCCCCTCTAGTATCCACTGGAGCACATGTGTGGAAAAGCATAATAAAAAGGGGGTTTGGGTGTCCCAGCACTAGTGCTCTAGAGTCCAGATGGGTAAACAGCTACTGAGTGACCTCTCCTTTACATTGAATAAATTGGCTTTACATTCTTGATGACATTTCTAGTGAGAACAAACTTCCTTTCCCCAAAAAAAAACACCAAACATCGTATTATAAGTGGCCGAATGATCGAGGTTGCGTACGATCGAATGCACACACACGATCATGACAGTGGCAGAAAGATCGAGGCTGAGTACGATCGAATGCACAGACGAACCTGAAAGTGGCCATTTTGGAATGTACAACTTTGTAAAAATCAAACCACAATGGAGCAGTATGCAAGCAAGAAATCAAACACAAAACACAACTACTTACTTTTTTGAAGAATTCTCTTGATCTTTCTGTACTGATCGGCCTCCCTCAGTTTCAGGTCTGACCAGCGTTTCCTCAGTTGCTCCTTGGATCGTTGTACCCCAAAATGATTGTACAGCCTTCTCACAACTTTAGACATGATCTTGGCCTTGCGGACATTGGGGTTGAGGTAAGGCCCATACTTCCCATCATAGTCGCTCCTCTTTAATATGTCCACCATCTCCAACATTTCTCCAAATGACATATTGGAGGCCTTGAATTTCAGGCTCCGGGATCGGGACGTTTCTGCCTCCGGACTTTCCTCGTCCTCCTCCTCGTTGGTGGGATATTTGTGGTGCACCTGCTGTGTCCCCGCCATGTGCTCTCCCCACTACGCCGTAAAGAGAAGGGGTGGGGAATAGACGTGAAAGATCGTCAGGGGCGGGCGGAGTTTGAAGCATGCGCAGTGTATATAAAACGTCACACGCCTGTGTCGTAGCCACGATCTGGGAGACGAGGGGAGAGAAAACTCACACGAGACGATCGCTACAAACGAAGGTACAATTTAACGTTGGTACATAACTAGCCTAGACTGATTTGAACTTGAGGCTTCTTTATGGAGAAGATTAGGAGAGTTTAGCCTGACATAATTTAGAGGGTTTTGTGTGTTGTTGTGTCTTGCAGAGATTGATATGAAGGGATTCAACGACATGAGTTTTCTCCCCCTCTTCATTGCCAAATACAGGGATTTTCCCATATTGTGGCAGGGTATACACCCACATTACACCAACAAACCAAAGAGGCACGCAGCCCTGGAGGAACTTGTGGAATTTGTCAAGCCAAGGTTCCCCACGGCAACTGTTGATGATATTAGAAAGAAAATTGGCAGCCTGAGGAGTGCGTATATCAGGGAGCGGAAGAAGGTCGTGAAGTCTGAGGAAACTGCAACTTCAGCAGATGAGGTCTATGTCCCCAAGCTCTGGTACTATCAGAGTCTCCATTTTCTGAAGGACCAGGCTGATGTCACGGAGCCAACCTCAACTCCTCCTTCCACGCTTCCTTGCGCGCAGCCCACCCCTGATGAGGCTTCCGAGGAGCAACCTGGGCCTTCCAGTCTGGAAGAGGTGGAGGAGCCCAGCTTGTTCCAGGTATAGTAGTTTTGTTACCATTTATGGGAATAATGAATGATGTTCACTTAATTCAGGATCGCCAATTGCTTAGTTCCTAACGTGTTTGACATATCAACTGACAGTGGTGTGGGAGACATTTGGGGCCAGAATCTAAACTGCAGGGCTGAGAATTGTATGGTTTTCTATTTGTAAACATTTTGCACCAGTCACTAGATGAGAATTGTGTGTGTTTGATGAACAAATAACTGAAACTATGTCCCTTTTTCATACACAGGAAGACCTCAGCCAGGAGGTGGCTGTGGAAGGTGGCAGTCAGGAGGAGGCAGGGGTTAGTGGCAGCCACCAGCTGGGTAGTGGCAGCCAAGAGGGGGCTAGGCCTCGGAGCCTGACTGACACCCAAACCCCTCCCCTCCGCCTTCCGTACAAAAGGGCGAGAAGGGGGGGTTATGCGGCACAGTCAGCGCTCCGGATGATCAGAGAGGCTTCAGACTCCCTACATGCCACACCCGCCGACGAGGAGACCTTTGGCTCGCTGGTTGTCACAAAAATGATGGGTATGGAGGTGAGGCAACGCAACATGTGTGAGGGGCTCATCCTCCATGTCCTAAATAAGGGTAGGGCTGGGGAGATGACCCCAGTCACACATGTTTGCCATAGCTACCATGCTCCACCTCCTCCTCCTCCTCCTTCTGCCACCCCACCAGCACGACAGCCACAGCGTGGAAGGAAGCGTGGAAGGAAGACCTGAGAGTGACGACCTGGAATCAGTCTGGTCTGAGAGAAGATGGAGCCTCTTGTAGTACCAGAGCCTGGGGACCTAGATGGCATCTGCTGCAGTTCCGGATACTTTGGACTTCACGACCAGATTGCACTCCCCTTAATATACGTACTCCTCAGGCCCCCAATTTTCTACGCTTGAACAATGATGGTTGCCGTGGGGGGCCAAGACTTTGCAAATTCCCCAAGTTTCACCATGGCTGCGTTCCTCTTTGGTTTGTTGGTGTGACCTAAATAAAGGTTTTTTTGATTTGAAATAATCATTGACTATTGTGTTTTACTTTGCTACAATGACAGTTTTTCTTTGAGTAAGCAGGTACATTTCACTAATCCTAAAGTAGAATTAACAAGGGGCACCAACAACAAACAAACTCCTAGTAAATGTAAGCAAGAAATACAAATGTAAATAATGTGTTTTTGGTAATTTGAGACACACAACCCCCCTCCAAAAAAAAAAAACATTCAAATATGTATTCCCCAAAAAAAAAAAACAAGACAAATCATGGTAAAAAAATAACAAAGATTCTTTTCCGTTCACAGTCAAAATAAACATGTAGTGTATAAATGCTGCAAAGTAATAAAGAAGTAAGTTTGTGAGAAGTGCGGGTGAATAGGAGCAGCTAAAACATGTCATTCTTGTTGCATTGTAAAGAAAAAGAGAATGCGCTGCATTAAAGACATTTTAACATTGCAGCGTGACGAATGTGCTGTGTCGATTAGGAAAGGTAGTTTTACCTGACCGAGCGCTTCCGTCACAGAATTTCTTCTGAGCATGCGTAGCACTTTGTCCGTCGGACAAGCGTACACACGCTCGGATTTGGTGTGATCGGACCGGGTTGACGGCAAATCTTTCCAGCAGGAGATAAGACTTTGTCCGACGGACAAACCGACGAACACTGTCCGATGGTGCATACACACGGTCTGATTTTTCAACAACCTTGTCCGATCGGACCAAATTGATGAAAAAGTCCGACCGTGTGTATGGGGCTTTATGGGAAATTGTGATGGAAAGGGGCATTTTGATGAGCGTGTAGCAACCTGATGTTTAGGCAGGGTTGCTCCTAAATTTACCTGCCAGGTGTAGTTACATTGTTAGGGATCAATTGAGTTCACCCTAAGTCTGAAATTGCTGCACTTCTCTCTTCTGTTGCTAGGTGGCCTGGTACCTGGTGACATTAGATAAGACAAGGGCAAAGCAAGGACAGATTAGGAATATATGGGGTATCTTAGCCAATGGGCAGGGGTTTTCTTAAATACCTTGGCCTGCTGGGAGAACCTATATATTTGGGTGAAGTCAGGTGATCGGGGTTCTGTGCCACCTGGACAGCTGTCTGGGTGGACTTGTGTTGTATTGCTTCTAGGCCAGAGTTTGGGCCTATTCCAGGCACATCTGGCTGCTAAGCTGTCTGAGGGCCTATCCAGAAACAAGAGAGCAGTGTAGGGTTGGGAGTGCGGCTTGCAGTCCAACCTGAAGTGATGGTTCTGCTGGGTGGAGAACCTGTCATGGTTGGAAGTAGGGATGGGCCCGGTGCTCGATGCGAACCCACGTTCGCATCGAGCACCGGGCGTTCGCTCGCTCGGCGAGCCCAGAACTATTTTGGCCGCTCGCATCACGTTCGTGTGATGCGAGCGGCCCCGCAATGCATTGCGGCCGGCGCGGCCGGCGCAGTGCATTGCTGGCTGATGATTGGCCAAGCATGCACTGTGACCCCGCATGCTTGGCCAATCACAGCCCCGGAAACTCGAAGAGCCATAATTGGCTACAGGCAGGACGCCTGTAGCCAATTACAGCTCAGGGGCTGTAGTACACGCCCCCCCCCTATAAAAGGCCGCCACGCCGTCTGCGCCGGTCACATGCTGTTCCGGCGCAGATTGAGCAGGCTAGATCTGTGACACTCTGCTGGATTTAGTTAGGTAGAGAGATTCACTTACAGAGATTGAGTTAGATAGATTCAGTTACAAAGATTGATTGAGAAAGAGGGGCTTGTAGTGTGTTCGTGGCAGGCAGGCAGAGCTCCTATATTTTGTTACCAGAAGCACCTATAGGACTTGTAGTGTGTTCGTGGCAGGCAGGCAGAGCTCCTATATTTTGTTACCAGAAGCACCTATAGGACTTGTAGTGTGTTCGTGGCAGGCAGGCAGAGCTCCTATATTTTGTTACCAGAAGCACCTATAGGACTTGTAGTGTGTTCGTGGCAGGCAGGCAGAGCTCCTATATTTTGTTCCCAGAAGCACCTATAGGACTTGTAGTGTGTTCGTGGCAGGCAGGCAGAGCTCCTATATTTTGTTCCCAGAAGCACCTATAGGACTTGTAGTGTGTTCGTGGCAGGCAGGCAGAGCTCCTATATTTTGTTCCCAGAAGCACCTATAGGACTTGAAGTGTGTTAGTCCCATCACACACACAGAGCTATATTTTCTTCCCAGAAGCACCTATAGGACTTGAAGTGTGTTAGTCCCATCACACACACAGAGCTATATTTTGTTCCCAGAAGCACCTATAGGACTTGAAGTGTGTTAGTCCCATCACACACACAGAGCTATATTTTCTTCCCAGAAGCACCTATAGGACTTGAAGTGTGTTAGTCCCATCACACACACAGAGCTATATTTTGTTCCCAGAAGCACCTATAGGACTTGAAGTGTGTTAGTCCCATCACACAGACCTTTATTTTCTTCCCAGAAGCACCTATAGGACTTGAAGTGTGTTAGTCCCATCACACACACAGAGCTATATTTTCTTCCCAGAAGCACCTATAGGACTTGAAGTGTGTTAGTCCCATCACACACACAGAGCTATATTTTGTTCCCAGAAGCACCTATAGGACTTGAAGTGTGTTAGTCCCATCACACACACAGAGCTATATTTTCTTCCCAGAAGCACCTATAGGACTTGAAGTGTGTTAGTCCCATCACACACACAGAGCTATATTTTGTTCCCAGAAGCACCTATAGGACTTGAAGTGTGTTAGTCCCATCACACAGACCTTTTTTTTCTTCCCAGAAGCACCTATAGGACTTGAAGTGTGTTAGTCCCATCACACACACAGAGCTATATTTTGTTCCCAGAAGCACCTATAGGACTTGAAGTGTGTTAGTCCCATCACACACACAGAGCTATATTTTGTTCCCAGAAGCACCTATAGGACTTGAAGTGTGTTAGTCCCATCACACACACAGAGCTATATTTTGTTCCCAGAAGCACCTATAGGACTTGAAGTGTGTTAGTCCCATCACACACACAGAGCTATATTTTCTTCCCAGAAGCACCTATAGGACTTGAAGTGTGTTAGTCCCATCACACACACAGAGCTATATTTTCTTCCCAGAAGCACCTATAGGACTTGAAGTGTGTTAGTCCCATCACACACATAGAGCTATATTTTGTTCCCAGAAGCACCTATAGGACTTGAAGTGTGTTAGTCCCATCACACAGACCTTTATTTTCTTCCCAGAAGCACCTATAGGACTTGAAGTGTGTTAGTCCCATCACACACACAGAGCTATATTTTGTTCCCAGAAGCACCTATAGGACTTGAAGTGTGTTAGTCCCATCACACACACAGAGCTATATTTTGTTCCCAGAAGCACCTATAGGACTTGAAGTGTGTTAGTCCCATCACACACACAGAGCTATATTTTGTTCCCAGAAGCACCTATAGGACTTGAAGTGTGTTAGTCCCATCACACACACAGAGCTATATTTTCTTCCCAGAAGCACCTATAGGACTTGAAGTGTGTTAGTCCCATCACACACACAGAGCTATATTTTCTTCCCAGAAGCACCTATAGGACTTGAAGTGTGTTAGTCCCATCACACACACAGAGCTATATTTTCTTCCCAGAAGCACCTATAGGACTTGAAGTGTGTTAGTCCCATCACACACACAGACCTTTATTTTCTTCCCAGAAGCACCTATAGGACTTGAAGTGTGTTAGTCCCATCACACAGAGCTCCTCTATTTTCTTTGCAGAAGCACCCATAGGACTTCTAGTGTGTTAGTGGCATCACACAGAGCTCCTATATATTCTTCTCAGCAGCACCCACAGGACTTCTAGTGTGTTAGTGGCATCACACAGAGCTCCTCTCTATTTTCTTTGCAGAAGCACCCACAGGACTTCTAGTGTGTTAGTGGCATCACACAGAGCTCCTCTATTTTCTTTGCAGAAGCACCCATAGGACTTCTAGTGTGTTAGTGGCATCACACAGAGCTCCTCTATTTTCTTTGCAGAAGCACCCACAGGACTTCTAGTGTGTTAGTGGCATCACACAGAGCTCCTCTATTTTCTTTGCAGAAGCACCCACAGGACTTCTAGTGTGTTAGTGGCATCACACAGAGCTCCTCTATTTTCTTTGCAGAAGCACCCACAGGACTTCTAGTGTGTTAGTGGCATCACACAGAGCTCCTCTATTTTCTTTGCAGAAGCACCCATAGGACTTCTAGTGTGTTAGTGGCATCACACAGAGCTCCTCTATTTTCTTTGCAGAAGCACCCACAGGACTTCTAGTGTGTTAGTGGCATCACACAGAGCTCCTCTATTTTCTTTGCAGAAGCACCCACAGGACTTCTAGTGTGTTAGTGGCATCACACAGAGCTCCTCTATTTTCTTTGCAGAAGCACCCATAGGACTTCTAGTGTGTTAGTGGCATCACACAGAGCTCCTCTATTTTCTTTGCAGAAGCACCCACAGGACTTCTAGTGTGTTAGTGGCATCACACAGAGCTCCTCTATTTTCTTTGCAGAAGCACCCACAGGACTTCTAGTGTGTTAGTGGCATCACACAGAGCTCCTATATTTTCTTTGCAGAAGCACCCATAGGACTTCTAGTGTGTTAGTGGCATCACACAGAGCTCCTATATTTTCTTTGCAGAAGCACCCATAGGACTTCTAGTGTGTTAGTGGCATCACACAGAGCTCCTATATATTCTTCTCAGCAGCACCCACAGGACTTCTAGTGTGTTAGTGGCATCACACAGAGCTCCTCTATTTTCTTTGCAGAAGCACCCACAGGACTTCTAGTGTGTTAGTGGCATCACACAGAGCTCCTCTATTTTCTTTGCAGAAGCACCCATAGGACTTGTAGTGTGTTAGTGGCATCACACAGAGCTCCTATATTTTCTTCTCAGCAGCACCCACAGGACTTCTAGTGTGTTAGTGGCATCACACAGAGCTCCTCTATTTTCTTTGCAGAAGCACCCATAGGACTTGTAGTGTGTTAGTGGCATCACACAGAGCTCCTATATTTTCTTCTCAGCAGCACCCACAGGACTTCTAGTGTGTTAGTGGCATCACACAGAGCTCCTCTATTTTCTTTGCAGAAGCACCCATAGGACTTCTAGTGTGTTAGTGGCATCACACAGAGCTCCTATATATTCTTCTCAGCAGCACCCACAGGACTACCGACTACAATGGCTGGAAGACCGCCAAGGGGAGGCAGAGCGTGCAGAGCCAAGAACACAGGGCAGGCAGGCTCTGTTTCTAGTGGACGTGGCCGTGGACGTGGACGTGGTCGTGCATCGTCATCAGCACGTGGCCATGGGACACGCGCGTCTTTGTTTTCGGCAGCTGGACATGTGGAGCCGCATCATGCTGAAGGCTTGGTAGAATGGATGACCAAGCCCTCCTCATCCTCCTCATCCTCTCTCACCCAGGCTCAGGGTACTGACAGAGCATCATCAGCCACCCCTTCCCTAGACCCACCATGTCCTCCTGAGGAGTCCCCCGAACTCTTTGAGCACAGTGTTGGGTACATGCTCCAGGAGGATGCCCAACGATTCGAAGGCTCGGATGACGATACCCAGCTTGAGGAATCTGGCAGTACTGTTCCACCAGCTGCAGCTTACTGCCAGGTTTGCTCTAGTGGTGAAGAGGGAGGGGATGATGAGGTCACTGACTCCACGTGGGTGCCTGAAGGGAGAGAGGATGAGGAGGAGGACGAGGAGGAGGAGGATGCGGCGTCACATGTCCAACGAGGCAGGATGCCCCCTGGAGGCCAGGTAGAGGCCAGCACAGCAACTGTACAACACCGCAGAGCTCCGCCTGTGCAGGGCGCTGCCTCTGCACGTTATCAGAAAAGTTCTTTGGTGTGGGCCTTTTTTGAGACGAGTGCAGCAGATCGCACCACTGCTATTTGCAATATTTGTCTCAAGCGTATCTCGCGTGGCCAAAACATCAGCCGCTTGGGCACGACAAGCATGACCAGACATATGGCGACCTGCCATGCAGCTCCTTGGCAGGCACACATAAAAGACCCACACCAAAGAACTAAGCGGACCTCTCCTTGCTCTTCAGCTGGGATCTCCATCCCCACTACACCTTCAGTCCTCTCTGAAAGCTGCTCTGAGAGGACTGAAGGTGTAGAATTAGGTGTGTCACAACCAAGTACTTGCAGTACACCGACGTCCGATTGCAGCAGGCAAATTTCCCTGCCCCAGCTGCTGGACCGTAGAAAGAAGTACACTCCCAGCCATCCACATGCCCAGCGGTTGAATGCTAGCCTGGCTAAATTGCTAGCACTTCAACTGCTGCCTTTTCAGTTGGTAGACTCGGCCCCCTTCCGTGAGTTTGTTCAATGTGCGGTTCCTCAGTGGCAGGTTCCCAAACGCCACTTTTTCTCGCGGAAGGCGATTCCGTCTCTCTACCGGCATGTGGAGGGCAATGTCCATGCCTCGCTGGACAGGGCGGTCAGCGGTAAGGTGCATATTACCGCTGACTCATGGTCCAGCAGGCATGGACAGGGACGGTACCTTTCTTTCACGGCCCATTGGGTCACTCTATTGGCAGCTGGGAGGGATGCAGGACAAGGTGCAGTAGTGTTGGAGGTTGTTCCGCCACCACGCCTCCAAAACGCTACTACTGCTACTGGTTGTGACACACCTCTCTCCTCCACCCCCTCCTCTTCTTCTTCCTCCAGTGCTCTGTCCTTGGAACCAGCGGTGCTCCGTAGGCGTACAAGGGGCTACGCAAGTACGCAGGCAAAAAGATGCCATGCCGTGCTTGCGCTGGTGTGTTTGGGGGACAGGAGCCACACTGGGCCAGAGGTTCTGGCAGCTCTGCAGGGGCAGGCCGAGAGGTGGTTGACGCCACGTCAGCTTAAGCCAGGAATGGTCGTTTCTGACAATGGCACCAACCTCCTCTCCGCCCTGCGACAGGGGCAGCTCACCCATGTGCCCTGCATGGCTCACGTCCTCAACCTGGTGGTGCAGCGGTTCTTGGGCAGGTTCCCAGGCTTACAGGATGTCCTGAGGCAGGCCAGGAAAGTCTGTGTGCATTTCCGCCGATCTTATAATGCCAGTGCTCGGCTGACTGAGCTGCAAAAGGAGCTGAACCTGCCCAAGAACCGCCTAATATGTGACATGCCCACCAGGTGGAACTCAACGTTGGCCATGCTGCAGCGACTGCACACGCAGCAGAGGGCCATCAATGAGTACCTTTGCGACTACGGCACCAGGACAGGGTCAGGGGAGCTTGGTTTTTTTTCCCCACGTCAGTGGAGCATGATCAGGGATGCATGCACTGTCCTCTCACCATTTGAGGAGGCCACGAGGATGGTGAGCAGTGACAGTGCATGCATCAGTGACACTGTCCCTCTTGTCCACCTGTTGGAGCATACGCTGCGTGGGATAATGGACAGGGCACTTGAGGCAGAACAGAGGCAGGAAGAGGAGGACTTCCTTGCCTCTCAAGGCCCCCTTTATCCGGACAGTGTTCCTTCTGTCCCACCCATCACACAGGAAGAGGATGAGGAGGAGGAGGAGGAGGAGGAGGAGGATTGTGTGAGCATGGAGGTGGAGCCTGGCACTCAGCATCAGCAGCAGCAGTCTTTTAGGGATGATGTACAGTCCCAACAAACCAGTGGACTTGTACGTGGCTGGGAGGAGGTGGCTGGCGATCATGTCATCCTCAGTGACCCAGAAGACTCCGGACCGAATGCCTCAGCTAACCTACGCTGCATGGCCTCCCTGATCCTGCAAAGCCTGCGGAAGGATCCTCGTGTTCTTCGGATCAAGGAGAGGGACCATTACTGGCTGGCCACTCTCCTTGATCCGCGGTACAAGGGTAAGGTTGCGGACCTTATCTTGCCGTCGCAGAGGGAGCAGAGGATGAGACATCTCAGGGAGGCCTTGCAGAAAGGTCTGTGCAACGCGTTCCCAGAAACTGGGAGGCTACAAACTCCTGGTCCTGGGCGACGAGTTGCTGAGGCTTCGGTCAGTGGCAGAAGGAGCGGTGGGGAAGGTGGACGTCTGACCGATGCGTTCAGACAATTTTTTAGTCCGCAGCCCCAAGGTATGATCGGTTCCAGCAACCATCGCCAGCGTCTGATATACATGGTGCAGGAATACCTTGGGGCAAGGTCAGACTTGGACACCTTTCCCACCGAAAATCCTCTGGCTTACTGGGTCCTGAGGATGGATCACTGGCCAGAGCTTGCACAGTATGCAATTGAGCTACTGGCCTGTCCTGCCTCCAGCGTTCTTTCCGAACGCACATTCAGTGCTGCTGGAGGATTTGTGACTGATCATAGGGTGCGCCTGTCCACCGCCTCGGTTGATCAACTGACATTCATCAAAATGAATCAGTCTTGGATCACCACCAGCTACCAGGCACCTGAGGCGGATATAACCGAATAATTTTTAATGTCACATCCCTTCAAGACTGCCTATGCTGATGCTGAGTGACTGTCCTCTTATGTTCACTGACTATCCTCTTCCTCCTCCTCAATGATCCATGCCACCACACCAGTGCCTAAGGCACAATTTTTCAGCCCCTGTTTAACAGGGGCGTGTACTTACAATTTTTTAAAAAAATGCTTCGCAACACGTGTGACTGCTGTGCTCCAAGTACAGTATCTGTGAGGGCCGGGTTGCAGTGTTGTGGCACCAGCACCAGTGCCTAAGGCACAATTTTTCAGCCCCTGTTTAACAGGGGCGGGTACTTACAATTTTTAAAAAAAATGCTTCGCAACACGTGTGACTGCTGTGCTCCAAGTACAGTATCTGTGAGGGCCGGGTTGCAGTGTTGTGGCACCAGCACCAGTGCCTAAGGCACAATTTTTCAGCCCCTGTTTAACAGGGGCGTGTACTTACAATTTTTTAAAAAAATGCTTCGCAACACGTGTGACTGCTGTGCTCCAAGTACAGTATCTGTGAGGGCCGGGTTGCAGTGTTGTGGCACCAGCACCAGTGCCTAAGGCACAATTTTTCAGCCCCTGTTTAACAGGGGCGTGTACTTACAATTTTTTAAAAAAATGCTTCGCAACACGTGTGACTGCTGTGCTCCAAGTACAGTATCTGTGAGGGCCGAGTTGCAGTGTTGTGGCACCAGGACCAGTGCCTAAGGCACAATTTTTCAGCCCCTGTTTAACAGGGGCGTGTACTTACAATTTTTTAAAAAAATGCTTCGCAACACGTGTGACTGCTGTGCTCCAAGTACAGTCTCTGTGAGGGGTTGCAGTGTTGTGGCACCAGCACCAGTGCCTAAGGCACAATTTTTCAGCCCCTGTTTAACAGGGGCGGGTAATTACAAATCTTGATCTAATAGTTCACAGCAGGGCCCATTCCTGCGCCCACCAAGAGTAACTATGAGGGCCTGCAGTCTTGTGGCAACACCGTCCACCACCACCGCCAAAGGCCCAATTTTTCTGCCCTGTTCATCAGGTGCTTGCAATTACAAATCTTGATCTAATAACTCACAGCAGGGCCCATTCCTGCGCCCACCAAGAGTAACTATGAGGGCCTACAGTCTTGTGGCAACACCGTCCACCACCACCGCCAAAGGCCCAATTTTTCTGCCCTGTTCATCAGGTGCTTGCAATTACAAATCTTGATCTAATAACTCACAGCAGGCCCATTCCTGCGCCCACCAAGAGTAACTATGAGGGCCTACAGTCTTGTGGCAACACCGTCCACCACCACCGCCAAAGGCCCAATTTTTCTGCCCTGTTCATCAGGTGCTTGC
>CM053028.1:215753112-215799021 GCA_028564925.1 Lithobates sylvaticus
CTTCATGTTGGAGGCCTTTCCCTGCATGGCTGTCCTCCTATTGAAGTCTCGGAGTCTGCTAATTGAATGTGCAACTATCTATGGTCTTGGCCCTAACCCTCTCTCCCCCAAAAAATACAAAAAGTACTGTTAAGAGAAATAAAACCTCTTTTACATCCAACAAGTGTCTGGCGCCCAATGACTTTCACCATCTTTGCACCCACTATGCCTACATACAGAAGAATGGCAGCTATCTCTGGCCCTGGAGGTTCTCATTAGACCAAAGGAGGTCTGGGACCTTGCTACATGTGTACTGTGGGAGACCAGATATAATGAATGCAGGGTCCTGGGTTTAGTAACACTTTGTGTAATTGGCAGAACTATCATTGCAAATGAACGCCAGCCCTAAACTAGCTCTGACTGCCCAAGTGGCCTAGAACAACATTTCTCTGGTAAAAATCAAACAAATTAGATTTGACACCCTACCTAATTAAACAATAAAAGGTATTACTGCAAATGGAGACCCCACCTTTTTGTGATCTTCACACATTAAATTGAATTCCTTATTTCAAAGTATAATCATTTGTGTATAACACCTTACTGTGGAGGATCACAAGATTTGTGCACATTAAAGTGATCACAAACAAAAACTGCACCAAAAACATTCATGCCAGTTTTGGTGTATATATAATTTGTGGAAACATGAATGTGTATACCTATGATATAACTTCTTTTGGATGTAACGTAAAAATCACACAGTGACAGTGCATACAGTCACACTTCACGGTAAACCTATACTGGTATTTTATTTGTCTTCTATTGTCTCAGAAAACACTTGACTAGTATGGTAATTCAGTAAGAGCAGCTTCCTCTAGAAGAATACACTCATTATTAAAACAACTCCTGTATAAAAATGACACCAGTGTGACTTTGGCTTCAGGTGTGCCTCATAAATTATAAAGCATTAGTTTTTGCTAGACTCATTCTGTGGGATTTGAAGACAGGGTGTGGTAACAGGTTTCATCTGAGACCAGCCCAGAATATGTCATTAGCGTTATGGTGAGGCATGCAGTGACTAAGTGAAAGGCCAGCAGCTGTACAACAAAATACCAAGTGTTCTCCATGAGGACGTACACCAACATCAGGGAAGAGTTCTTAGTTCATAATGATGGTTCCCCTTAAAGTGGTTGTAAAGGCAGCAGTTTTTTTTTATCTTAATGCATTCTATGATCCAGTGATGTTGTACGAGAGACTCGGCTGTCCGGACTCTCCCTCCTTATTGGCTGAGACAGCAGAAGAGAGAGGGGGCCGGGCCACAGCTCCGTGTTTGAATGGACACACAGAGCAGTGACTCGGGTGCCCCCATAGCAAGCTGCTTGCTGTGGGATCACTCAACAGGAGGGGGGGGGGGGGCCAGGAGCGCTGAAGTGAGACCCGAAAAGAGGAGGATCTGGACTGCTCTGTGCAAAACCACTGCACAGAGCAGGTACAAATGACATGTTTGTTATTTTTTCACAGATAAAATATCACTTTAAACTATTGATATACGTATGCATACATTGTGCTAGTTCACATCCTTTTAGAATATAACCCCATGTAACAACATAGTAATTTTTGCAGATTGAAGACTTTCAATATGTACCTAAAATATAAGCAGCTTACAATAGTGTGAAATATATAGAGTGCAATGTTTAGCCCCAAAGGGGCCGCTGAGAATATGCACAGGTTCTCCCAAATAGTACAGAGGCTGCCAGTCACACAAACCCATGCACACCGACAATTAGGGCTCAGTCTAGGGGATGTCTTTTAGAGTTTATTGCTGAAGAACTTTAACAGGACAGGTGTTTAGGGCACAGGATACGTAGTAACAACAGTAGGATGACAAACTTCTCTCTAATCTTTGAAATTGTTGGTTAGAAGGTTAGTTCCATAGTAATCAATATATGTGTAGTACCATCATCCCAACATTTTGAAAATATAGGAAAGCTTGGAGATACGGGACTGTCAAAGGTACACAAATTCAGCAAAATGCTTTTTGTATTGTAAAAATATATTTATTTAGAAAGACATAAATTTAAAACCAGAAAGAAGAAATAAAGAATTTGTGCAAATTCTTAGTTCAAGGCCTATACATACATTAGTTCAAGGCCTATACATACAACCTCTAATGAACACATAAAGAAATACTACAGTTGGATGCACAAAATTTTTTTCGTCCATTTTTTCAACATGTTTCGCCGGTATGGCTTCTTCAGGAAAAGAACGTAAGATGTATATTTGGGATAGTAGAAATATAATTCACTCTAGATATGTATATAGAAACAAACAACAAAATGATTAGTATAATGCATTATTCAGCTTAGATTCTTGCAAATACGTGATCATATATCTCACACAACTGGCAGACATTCCCCCAATGGGACCCACATTGCGCCTGCGTCCTCCTACCTCCAAAATGAGAGGACATGAGCGTCGACAAGTTCCAGTAAAGAAAAGTTCCCCAGAAAGTTTCATCGGGTCAGCGTCCAAAAGGGAACCACATATATGGCTGGATGCCCATAGAGAGGGATTGGATTTCTGAAATTTCTTTCCTTTACACATGTATAATAGACCTACAATGATGTTAAACGTTTATGTAAAAGATATATATTCTACTGTATACAGTAGAAAGCAGCTCTTCTGGAAGTAACAGGGAATATCTAGAACCCTACTGCAGCAGTAAATACAGTAACCTTTGGCACTTAGTTCCCTTCTGGCACTTGTATAACTATTAGTCCCCAATGCAGTGTTTACTCACAGTGTCCCAGGAGCTGTCTGCCACCCAACATTTGCAGGTAGATAATTAATAAGGGAGATAACAAGCACCTTCTCCAGACCCAAGACTTTAGTGCAGTGCCCTCCAGCAAATATAATCCTAAGGCAATCTTTCCTAGGACCTCAACCCAGCAGCTGCTGAGACCCAGACTGCAGTCTCTTGTCTCCCTGGCTATCTCCCAGGGGCAACAGCAAACTCCCCTTCACCCAGGAGAACTGGAACCCTCCTTTGAGGGAAAAGAACAATGTGCTTAGGGCTCCTGCATATTTATCACCTCCCAATCCACCTGCTGGACGCCTCCTTCCAGGGACTGGCTGGGGCATGATAAATATTGAACTGATCATTTGAATCTCCCAGCCCTATGTACTGGAAACTTCTTCCAGATGCAGAAGAAGGGGGACGTAATCAAACTCTTAGCTCAGGAAACACTAAGCAGACCTACACAATAAATCACTGCTCCATTCACTACAATGGAGCCAAAAACTAAATTTAGCTAGCTTTTTATAGAACATTCACCTGGCAGAAAGACTGCTGGTGTTGAACCATTTAGTGGTTATTTGCAAAAGTGATAAAGCAGCAGTGTTATCAGTCTACTTTGACTTGGGTCACTGGTGAGCCTAGACTAAACAATAGTATCCTTGAAGACTAACTCCACCTCCATATTTAGGGTTTAACATGTAACATGGTGCCAAGCAGACCCACAAAAAGATGAAAACAGTCTCTAGGGGGCTCAATTACACTTGTCATGCCCTCTGAAGAGCGAGGTAAGGATGTAGAAAAATATCTCTGTATATATGTACTGCATATGCTTTGTAAATACCAAATATGCAACAGTGTACAGTTTATCACCCAACATTGCTTACCTAGGGAAGTGTTAAATCCTTTGTTAGCCTACTAAAACTGCGTTTATTTCTGTGTCCTCATTGGAGACATTATCCCTCACTCTCTTTTACAATTGCATTAGAGGAAAATCTGACGAAGTCGAACAGATGTCAGTAAGCTGCACATACAATTACACTGATCGGCGGCTTTGAAATCGTCCTGAAGTAGCACACTTTCAAAGCCGCACTGGTGTGAACCAAGGCTTAGCCCTTACTGGTAATAGTTGCCATCCATGTACATAGGTAGGCCATCTGATCATTATACTCTTGGATAGTTAGATGGTGCAGATTTGTCCTACTAGGGATATGGTATGGCTATTTATTTGTTGACAGCATTACCCAGAATTATGCAGCCCATAGATTATACAATTTTCTTTCGTTCCACCATAGGTGGAAGGAAAGAAAATAGCTTGATTCCCCCATCAACACAGTCAGTGTTGATGGGGGAATCCCTTCTGCAGCGCTATTGGGTTCTGCTGGCGGTGAGTCTTCCCTGCAGGCAGAACACAATAGTCTCTGCTGGTGGCTATAGCTGGTGGTAGTGATCACATGAAAACAAAATCCAATAGGCTGGTTGTACTGAAGTCGATGGATGGACTTCAGTACAACCAGCCTACCCCAGTCCCTGATGAACTAGCCAAAATTTGATACATCTATGGCTGGCTTTAGGGCTGGAGTTCTAAATAGAGACACTAGGTAACTACCAAATATGGATGAGCATAGGTTCGATCTGAACTTGCTTGTTACATCATTGACCTAATATGACCACGTGGCCATATTTGAACTTTATCATTGACGAAATTTAACCTAGTGGCCATAATCTCACAAGCACTCTTGCCTCTGTGGTACATATGGCTGTGATGCAGGGGAATGCCCTGGCCATTGCTGACTGGGCCCTGATTTGGAGGGAGTGACAGCTTTCTCCCTGTTTTTGTCCAAAGTTCAGACAAGACTTAAGCACAACCCTATTACCAAATACTAACCAAATACTAACCCATGCCCTTGACTAGGGTTGCAACGATACCAGTATCAGTATCGGTGCTGATACCGCGTATTTGCACTAGTACTTGTACTCATGCAAATGCTCCAATGCTAAAACTGATACCTGGGCAGTCAGGGGTGATCTGTGCATTGGGGGGCATTACAAGCACTGATCTCCCTGTGTAGATTTAAATAAAGCAGCTGACAGCCACTTCCCCTCCTCTCCCTCCCACGGCTTTCAGCTGCTTTATTGAAATCTATACAAGGAGATCTGTGCTTGTAACTCCTCCCACTGCCGTACCGATCACCCCTGACTGTCCCCCGTGTCTGCTACTGTGTCCTCCTGTCCCCCTTTGTGTGCTCCTCTGGTCCTCCTCCATGTCCTCCTCTGTGCTGCTCCGGTCCCCCTCCGTGTGCTCCTCCGGTCCCCCTTTGTGCTCCTCTGCCCCTCTGTCCTCCTCCAGTCCCCCCTGTCCCAGATCTGTCAGGATGGAGAGCGGAGGAAGGAGCTGGTAAATCTGTCATTTACCTGCCCCTTCCTTTTCTGAATGAACAGAGTCAGTGATCACTGACTGTACATTCATAACTGAGCATCGTAACTGTGTTTACGATGCTTCAGTTTATGAATGAACAGGAGACTCCGTCTCCTGTCCATTAATCTTCAGTGCTAAGGCTGCTAAGAAATGGAGTGGAGAATCTCTTTCCTCAGTCCCTTTCTCTGTCTCAAAAGGGAGATGCCAGGGGTCTGTTTAGACCCTTGATATCTCACCAAAGCCCACCCCCCCCCCCCCGACAGGGCTGATAAAAAAAAATGAAAAAAATAAAGAATTGTCATACATATTTAAAAGTTAACATTTTTTATTTTTTTTAAAGAACCACTGACACCGTCTACTCCACCCCCCCTCAAAAAAAGTCACAGTCCACGCGTCATAAGTGCCACCTATCAGTGCCAATCAGTGATACATATTAGTGCCACTGTAACACAACATTAAAAAAAAGTATCAGTAATCAGTATTGGCAAGTACGTGAAAAAAGTATTGGTACTTGTACTCAGACTTAAAAAAGTGGTATTGGTGCAACCCTACCCTTGACAAAACATAGCAAAACTGACAAAGTGAAAGTAATATGTAATGCGGGACTTAAAACATCCATATACTTATGAGGGTGGTTATTCAAGCAGGCCTGATCAGCCAGGCTCAGGTAAAGCTTTCCAGAATGCTTAGCTCTATTATTATCTACTGACAATTAAAATGCAAACATCCCAACCTTTACTTTAAATTGTAAGCCTAGGCAAACCCCTGAATACGGAGTTAAAATCAGGGGTCAAGTCCTGGGGAAAAAAGTGTGGAAACTCCCACCCAAGATCCACTCCCCCACCAAAAAAAAAAAATACGCTCATATGCACGAACGCTTCAAAAGTGGTATTTTTCATCCAATTTTCGTATTGTGTGTATGAATCTTAACTGTTAGTACATAAAAAAAAAAAAAACAATCCTCAATAAACATAAATATGGTAGTTCTCTGAATAATCAGCATTCATTCAATTGTGCTTCCATGCAAATGTGAACATCATGTTCTGATCTTTATTGGGGAATTTTATTTTGTATATAGAGTGTTTATGTGGTGAGTTTACACTTTTCATTGAACAGAGTTTGGATAACACAGGGTTAAACAGAAAAGGTCATAAATTAACTGCACATTATCTGGACAGAATGCTTGGGAAGATAGTGATGTGTTCCTGCTTAGGAGATGTATGTTAGCTCGGGGGGCTGCAAACTCTGCAGGGCTCCAACACACACTCACTGCTATTCCAACCCTTCACATATTTCCACATAAACCTCCCTCCTGGCATTAAACTTTGCCAGGTATTGTGCTCAGCTTACCACCCCAAACTGATGTTCCTCCCTCAGCTCACCTCTCTCCCTGCATGTCCTGTGAGCAGAATAGCTGTGCTCCTCCTCTGGGTTCTCTCATCATATGGCACTGAAGATAGAGGAGGGGGGGGGGGGATTCAGCGGGACACACAGAGCAAGTATGCAGGAGACTGGGGGGGGGAGATGAGGGGGGAGAAAATCAGGAGGGGCCGGCTGGGAGGAGCGCTGCACGAGAGGTCTGACTAAACACAATCTCTTAGCAGCAGGGACCTGATCTACCCATCAGCTAGCTGTGATTGACAGGTAGATCAAAGAGGAAGCTGTCATGGGGCCCCCTACTGGCAATGCCTGAATGGTCAGGTGTGCAGCGCTTACTATTGTAAGCTGTGTCGGCGGCTGCTGGTGTAGCACCTGCCACACAGCTCGCATACTTCAGAGTCTTGCAGGACACGGCTGCTAATGGGAACTGAGTTCCTGTTGTGGAAAAAGTACAGGAACTCCGTTCCCATGTGTTCCTGCAGGACTTGAGCCCTGGTTAAAATACATATCTGTGCTCTAGGATGTAATGTCCATGCAAGCCAAAATTTTGTAAATTTAGCTATGGAGCCATTTATGTGTGCTAACAATAATTTAAAATGGGCTATGGAATTGAGTCTTAAAACAACATCAGATAGATTAGGAGCTAAAGTGGATTTCCATAATTTAGTTATGGTGAGTATCGAGGCTAATAATATTTTTTGAAAGACACCAAGAACTACTAAACTTGCGTTTCCAGCAGAACTCAAGACAAAGCTATAAAAATCATACAGTAACTTCCTCTCCCTTTCTTTCCTTTCCTCCTTTCTTAGGTCCCTTTCACACTAGTCGGACTCCACTTCCACGGAGTCCGCCTCTGTCCGCCGTCTCAGCGGGAGATCTCTCCGTTGATCTCCGCTGAGCTGGCGGATGACAGGTTCCTCTCTGCTCACTGAGCGAGGAGGGGCTTGTCCAGCGCCACTGGTCTCTATGGAGAGATCGGATGAAAACAGCGAGTCCGTTTTCATCAGATCTCACCAGATCCGCCAGCGAGGGATCTGGACGTGGAGCCATCCATCTGCTTTTGGCGGATCGGACCGGGTCGGATGTCTCTGCTGACATCCGTTGCTCCAAAGAGTAGCATGGAGCGCCGTTTAGGTCCGCCGTCAAAACTGACAGGCGGATCTGAACGGTCCATTCGTGTGAAAGGGGCCTTATAGTTTAGCAACCTTCCATTGTTTACAGAGTGTTCCCCTTTGGGGTAAACAAGGATTATTTTATTATTAAAGAATAATACGCTGTTGGTTTCATTTAGTCTAGAATCAAAAAAGATACTCGTAATGTATTTTTTTCACTTACGGAAGTCTTATATCTGTTTTATAGTGATTTATGGTGATATTAGCGAACCAAAATTTGAATGTACTATTTATTGAAATAAATACATAACTGTGAACTGTGCCACCTGGAAGAGAAAAACCTGTTAACTTTTTGGATCCAGACACCTCTACCGGACAATATATAGTGCCTTGAAAAAGTATTCACACCCCTTGAAATTTTCTACATTTTGTCATGTTACAACCAAAAATGTAAATGTATTTTATTGTGATTTTATGTGATAGACCAACACAAAGTGGCACATAATTGTGAAGTGGAAGGAAAATTATAAATGGTTTTCAATTTTTTTTTACAAATAAATATGTGAAAAGTGTGGCGTGCATTTGTATTCAGCTCCCCTGAGTCAATACTTTGTAGAACCACCTTTCACTGCAATTACAGCTGCAAGTCTTCTTGGGGATGTCTCTACCAGCTTTGCACATCTAGAGAGTGACATTTTTGTTCTTCATTGCAAAATAGCTCCAGCTCTGTCAGATTGGATGGAGAGCGTCTGTGAACAGCAATTTTCAAATCTTGCCACAGATTATCAATTGGATTTAGTTCTGGACTTTGACTGGGCCATTCTAACACATGAATATGCTTTGGTCTAAACCATTCCATTGTAGCTGGCTGTATGTTTAGGGTTGTTGTCCTGCTGGAAGGTGAACCTCCGCCCCAGTCTCAAGTCTTTTGCCAACTCTAAAGCCCCATACACACGGTCGGATTTTCCGATGGATTCTGTCCTATCAGACAATGTTTTCGGAAATTCCGACCGTGTGTAGGCACCATCGGACAGTTTCCATCGGATTGTCCGACGGACAAAGTCCTATCTCCTGCTGGATAGATTTTTTGACAACAAAGTCCGATCACACCAAATCCGATCGTGTGTAGCGAATTCCGACGGACAAAGTGCTACGCATGCTCAGATCACATTACAAGACCAAAGCTATTGGCTACTAGCTTCTACGTAGTCCCGTCGTAGGCAACAAACGTCACCACATTCAGAATGATCGGATTTTCCGACAACTTTGTCCGACCGTGTGTACGCAAAACCAACATCGGACAAAGTACGACGGACATGATCCGACGGACCTGGTCCTCGGATAATCCGAGCGTGTGTATGGGGCTTAACATGTTTTCTTCTAAGGATGCCCTGTATTTGTCTCCTTCCATCTTCCCATCAACTCCTAGATTGAGTCCCAAGCAGTGATGTAAGTAACTGAGTTAAAATAAACGGAGTTACTTAACACAGTTACTTTAGAGGGTAACGAGTAATCTAACTGATTACTTTTCCCGTCATGGTAATGCAGTTCCCATTACTTGGGCGGCATTACCGTAATTACATCTACCGCCACTAGATGGCAGTAGTGTAATTCCGGTGTCCTGACGAAAAAGTTCCCCCGCCGGATAAGGACCCCCCTGTACTGCGCAGGTGCATTGCTTGCACAGTACGAAGGACTAAGGAGCTTACGAAAATTGCCGAACCTAAACAGCTCTGAGTGAACTCTACACCGCGCAGGCGCAGTTAACATGTAATTGTACGAGGCGATGCCGCACGCTCCCGATGCTCGTGCTACTCTGCAAGGGCGTCTATCGTGTAACTAAGGGGCAGGTCTAGTATTACTGTAACCAAGGGGCGCATTTATTATTATTGTTATAATAATTATTATTTATGCTCATATGTGTGTCTATGTGCACGTACCGGCGCAAAATACTGACCGTGAACGCAGATTTTTCTATTTTTATTTTATACTCAAGAATACGCAGTACAGGCACATTGTAAACAATGGGAAGCATTTTAGATCAGATTTTCCCCTTTCTGTACCATCCCTGATACTAGAGGTGATTGTAGCCATATTAATGCAATTGAGCACTATCCATTAAATTTTTTTTTATTTGCACTAACTTCCACATTTTTAGGACAAGCTTTTGGGATGTGCCCCCTTTTTCAAGGTCCAAGCAGTACTCACTGTTACTAGACTATCACACATTCTTGGACGTAATGTTCATGTACTTGCATCATGGGGGGGTGAAAAGTTTCCTAGACGTTTTTTTTTTTTTTTGCCTTGGGCTCCTAAGTTTCAATCTCGCTAGACCAGAATTGCAGTAAAATGTGTTTTGAAACGTTTCCATAGAAATAGAAACATATTATGAGCTAGTAATCCTTCATTCCATGGGTAAATGTGTTCAGGAACCAACATGCACAATAAGCAGTTACTTTTTACCATTGCCACTGGTAAAAATATAAAACTTCTTCACATCTACATGTATATCAGTTTCTGAATGCAAAGAACAAAACAAAGCAAATTATAATAATGTACTGTAAAAAAATACTGGTAATTAAATTCACATTTTTGGATAAAAATGTATTTATTTGACACTAAACTCTGTTTAAAAAAATTATATTTTTATAAGTATTTATTAACTCATAAAGTACCTTCTATTGCTCTCAGCCTCCTTAACATCTCCAAATTCCTTTCTTTTGCTGCTGTCATCCAGCCTGTTAGAGGGTGGCCATAGTTGCTCTCTATGGTCCCACTGTATGTAGGAATGTAGCCGCCCTCCCTTGCTCACACCCAGGGTGGACTATGAGATCTCTAGTGGTGGTTATAGAGCAGTGCACGTGACCACAGCCAATGTGCTTGTTTCAAACACAGGAAGTGAGGGGGAAAAGAGAGGTTCAGAAGATTGTGGAGGACATACAAAGAGGCAGAAAAGCAGAATAATAAATAAATAAGTAGTAAGTAGTAGCAAGTAATAAGTAATGGATGTGTATGGATTATTTTTGAAGGATAAGGCTATTGGTTAGTGTCCCTTTAACCACTTAAGGACCGCCTCACGCCGATATACGTCGGCAGAATGGCACGGCTGGGCACAACCACGTACCCGTACGCGGGCCTTTAAGAGCCCAGCCGCGGGTTGCACGCGCGCCGCCGGCGGCGCGCTCGCGACCCGGTCCTGAGCTCCGCGGCCTGCGATCGGGTCACAGAGCTGAAGAACAGGGAGAGGTCTGTGTAAACAAACCTCTCCCCGTGCTTCCTAGTGCTAATTGCGATTTTTTTTTTTACGAAAAATATGTAGAAGAATACGTATCGGCCTTAACTGAGGAAAAAAAGTTTTTTTATATATATTTTTGGGGATATTTATTATAGCAAAAAGTAAAAAATATTGCATTTTTTTCAAAATTGTCGCTCTATTTTTGTTTATAGCGCAACAAATAAAAACCGCAGGGGCGATCAAATACCACCAAAAGAAAGCTCTATTTGTGGGAGAGAAAGGACGCCAATTTTGTTTGGGAGCCACGTCGCACGACCGCACAATTGTCAGTTAAAGCGACTCAGTGCCGAATCGCAAAAAGGGGCCTGGTCCTTTGGCTGCAAATTGGTCCGGAGCTTAAGTGGTTAAGTACAACACCTCATTGGATTTACAGAATGTTGTGTCAGTCATTGCTACATTAGTATATGCAGTGATTTCTGGTAGTGGTGAAACAACCAAAATGTCCAGGTACAACCTTCTTTAGCTCTATCAACAACTCTGTAGTGTGAGTTGCGCAATGGGATACACGTTTGATAGTTTAAGTAGGTCCTCATGTTACATAGTTTTGGAACTCTAAAAAAGATTGATCGTACATTCAGATTGTAACATGTATGGTGAATATACATTGGGTCATTGTTTAGACTTTAATGCAGGGTGTCTTTGAGCCAGCTACCTTTTCTGTGCTCTGCAACCTGCTTTACAGTGCCAAAATGCTTAATAAAGTACATCAGATTCTCTAAGTATCTCAATGGAAAATAGAGCATAGAAGACTACATATTGCAGTATGCACTGCATAAATGGCTAACATGAATAACTTGATGGGTGAGAGCCATGCTTGACCTTTGCTGTAAAAGTCAAGGTATGAGTGTATTTTCAGCTTTCTTTATCTCAGGATCTTTCAATCTTTCTAACATGCAGCTTTGTTGATGGTAACCTCAGCTTCTGTATTTTATTCTATGTTCACGCTGAAACTTTTTATAGTTAAAGGATCCTGTACATTATACCATCTCTTTCTTTATTGACTATTTCCAGGATTAATAAAACAAATAATTTTAATTTCAGTCAGATAAATATAACATTTTGCATATGAAGGGCAATCCAATCACTGTCTCTGTTCTATGTTCTCTACAGTTTTTCCCCTTGTCATCTTCTTGCATGTTGTGTCCTGCAAGTGTAAAAAAAAAAAAAGATCTGAATAAAGTTATGTTATTCCTGTGTTGGCGTGGGAATCCTTCTGTTTTCTTCCCACAAGTTAGAAAGTAAAACTTTACTTTCGCCAAACTTTATGGGTGCGTGCCCCTGGCAAGGATATTAAATTGTAATCTTCTTTGAGGGTGGAGACTCATGTGAATGGTTCAGTGTTCGTTATAAAGCAATGTTGAATATGGTGGTGCTATAAAAATGTTGAATATGGTGGTGCTATAAAGAATTCACTGTATTTGCTAAACATTTGGAAAAATCTGCATACACTGAACATAGCACTATGGATGAGCCGAACACCCCTGGGTTCGCTTCGCACCAGAACCTGCGAACGGACCGAAAGTTTGCACGAACGTTAGAACCCTATTAGTTACAATGGACGCGAACGTTCGAAATCTAAAATGCTAATTATAACGGCCAATATGCATGTTATTGTTATAAAAAAGGTTTGGGGACCCGGGTCCTGCCCCAGGGGACATGTATCAATGCAAAAAAAAGTTTTAAAAACTGACGTTTTTTTCTGGAGCAGTGATTTTAATGATGCATAAAGTGAAAATATTCCTTTAACCGCTTCAATACAGGGCTTTTAAACACCCTTCCTTACCAGAGCACTTTTTGCGATTCGGCACTGCGTCGCTTTAACTAACAATTGCGCGGTCGTGCGACGTTACACCCAAATAGAGCTTTCTTTTGGTGGTATTTGATCGCCCCTGCGGTTTTTATTTTTTGCGCTATAAACAAAAGAAGAGCGACAATTTTGAAAAAAAACACAATATTTTTTACTTTTTGCTATAATAAATATCCCATTTTTTTTTAAAAAAAAAAACAAATTTTTTTCCTCAGTTTAGGCTGATACGTATTCTTCTACATATTTTTGGTAAAAAAAAATCGCAATAAGCGTATATTGATCGGTTTGCGCAAAAGTTATAGCGTCTACAAAATAGGGGATAGATTTATTGAATTTATTTTTATTTTTTTTTTACTAGTAATGGCGGCGATTTGCGATTTTTTTTTCGTGACTGCGACATTGCGGCGGACACTTCGGACACTTTTGACACATTTTTGGAACCATTCACATTTACACAGCGATCGTTGCTATAAAATTGCAATGATTACTGTGTAAATGTGACTGTCAGGGAAGGGGTTAACACTAGAGGGCGCTGGAGGGGTTAATGTGTGTCCCTAATAGGAGTGATTCTAACTGTAGGGGGAGGGGACTTAAGGGGAGGAGACCGATCATGTGATCCTCTGTACTGGGATCACATGATCGGTCTCCTCCCCGCTGACAGGACGTGGAGCTGTGTGTTTACACACACAGCTCCACGGTCCCGCCCGGTCCCGTTGTTTTTAACGGGCAATCGCGGGTGCCCGGCGGACATCGCGGCCGCCGGGCACTCGCACCGGGTCCCGAGCGATGCCGCGCCCCCCCAGGCGGCCGGGAACCCGAGGACGTCATATGACGCCCACCCAGGATGGTAGATCCACCTTGTGGGCGTCATATGACTATGGGCGGGTATTGAACTGGTTAAATATGGTAGCTGGGGGGTGTCTAAAGTATGCCTGTGAAGTGGCATGTGTTTCCCGTGTTTAGAACTGTCCCTGCACAAAATGACATTTGTAAAGGAAAAAAAGAAGCCATTTAAAACTGCTTGCGGCTTTAATGTCATGTCTTGTCCAGGCAATATGGATGAACATCTTTGAGAAAAATGGCATGGCTACCCCATTCCCCCCCTACCCCAGCCTATTACCAGCCCCTTTGGGTATTGTATGGATATTAAGGGAAACCCTGCACCCAAAATAAAACCCTATACCTACAACCCTATATACTCTGAACAGCAGTATACAGGCGGTGCAAACAAGACAGGGACTGTAGGTATATACTGTATGTATGTATGTATGTATGTATGTATGTATGTATGGACTGTTGGTGTATACTGTGCTGTGCTGGAGGCACACAAAACACACTAACTCCTGCAGATGGCTGTCTTAGGTGACAACAGGGCAGATACAGTGTAAGGTGGTTTAGTGTGCTACTGCTGTGCTATACTCACACAGCACACACACACACTAACTCCTGCAGATGGCTGGATTGGTAGAGAACAGCACTGAGAAGAACACACTATCCCTGCCTATTTTTCCTCTATCCCTACACTTTCCCCACAAGCAAAGGCTGAGAAGAATACACTATCCCTGCCTATTTTTCCTCTTTCCCTACACTTTCCCCACACAGAAATGATTCACATATAGTGTATACATGTACAGTACACTGTCACTGTTCCTCAACCCGGAACACAGTACACAAGGCCGCCGGCTCGGCCTTATATAGTGTGGGGCGTGTACTAAACCCCCTGAGCTATAATTGGCCACAGGCATCCTGCCTGTGGCCAATTATTGCTCTCCTCGCCACTGGCTCTATGACTGGCCAAGCATGCGGGGTCACAGTGTGTGCTTGGCCAATCGTCAGCCAGCAATGCACTGCGACTGGCACAGTGCATTGTGGACCGTTCGCATCACACGAATTTGATGCAAACGGCCCTCAGAGTTCTGCCCTCAACGAGCGGACGAACGGCCGATGTTCGATTCGAACATGGGTTCGAATCGAACACCGGGCCCATCCCTACATAGCACCCAAACCCCATTGAAGTCTATAGGAGCAAATTTGCAGGACTTTGGTAAAAAAAAAAAACCTATGGCTAGCTAGGCACTGCCATGGGGATATATGCTAATGCAAATTCAAAATTAAAAAATAAGGCTCAGCAGGAAGTGGGTCTCTTAACCACTTCAATACAGGACATTTTCACCCCCTTCCTGCCCAGGCCAATTTTCATCTTTCAGCGCTGTAATATTTTGAATGATAATTGCGATGCTGTACCCAAATGAATATTTCTACCCACAAATAGAGCTTTCTTTTGGTGGTATTTGATCTTGATTTTATTTTTTGCGCTATAAACAAAAAAATAGCACCAATTTTGAAAAAAAAACAATATTTTTAACTTTTTGCTACAATAAATATCCCAACTAAAGAAAAAAGTTTTTTCTCAGTTTAGGCCGATATGTATTCTTCTACATATTTTTGGTAAAAGAAATTGCAATAAGCGTATATTGATTGGTTTGCGCAAAAGTTATAGCACCTACAAAATAGGTTATTGATTTATGGCATTTTTTATTATTATTATTTTTTTTACTAGTAACGGCGGTGATCTGCAATTTTTATTGTGACTGTGACATTGCGGCAGACAGATCGGAAACTTTTGACACTATTTTGGGATCATTGACATTTATACAGCGATCAGTGCTATAAATATGCACTGATTACTGTATAAATGTCACTGGCAGATAAATAGTAAACACTAGAGGGGATTTAGGGGGTAAATGTGTTACCTAGGGAGTTATTCTAACTGTGGGGGAGGGGACTGACTGGAGGAGGAGACCGATCGGTGTTCCTAATTACTAGGAACACATGATCTGTCTCCTCTCCCCTGACAGGACATGGATCCACGCACATTCCTGCTCTGCCACGCGGACATCGTGGCCACCTTTACCACCGGGAAGCCGAGGACCTCATATGATGCCCGCCCAGGATGGAAGATCCCATCTGCGGACGTCATATTACTATAGGCGGGTATTGAAGTGGTTAATAAGGCTTACAGTAAATACACAATTCCTTTAAATAATGTTCAGGATAATTGACTAGTGTGAATTTTGGGGGGCCACACAATGTTTTTTGTTTTTTAGCAATGGCGCCCCCTTAAAATGCCCTGCCACACACTGATTAAAGCAAGTTGCCTAAATAGGCAAGGAAAGGAGGAGACAGAGCATGCCCCTCACTCCTAAAACATACCAGGGCCCAAGCCCTGCAGAAGAAAAAAAAATGTTGTGAGGTCCTCTATAAAATCTATATCAAACTCCTGTCCTAGAAAGAGGTCTTGTATATATTTTTTAAAGAGAATCCTACACAAAAAATGGTGTGGGTTACCCTAAAAAACAATATCAACATTTTATCCTAGATATAGCTCTGGCATAGATTTTAAGAACCTCATACACAAAATAAAAAATGTATTGAGTTTCCCTAAAAATCCATACCAGACCCTGGAAAGGAATGGCCAGGAAAGAAATGGGCAGTGAGTGTACACCCCCCCCCCCCTCCAATTTCCCTAACAATACCAGGCCACATACCCTCAAGATTGGAAGGGTGCCTTTCCAGGGGTGCCCACACTGGGAAGACACCTTGTCCCCATGCTGGTGAGAACTATAGCTTCACCACCACATTCCTGGCCCAGTCAACGTGGGTGGGGACTTTTGGGGATCTGGAAGCCCCCTTTAGAATAAGATAACTGGGCCTCCCCCTAGTTAAAAAAAATAGGTATATAGTACCTCTTTTAAACAAAAAAAAAAAATTGACAAAGAAAATAAACACCATAGAAAGAGTATTTTTATAACCCCCCCCCCCCCCCCCCCCCCCCCCCCCCCCAAAAAAAAAAACCATGACCAGTACAGTGATATAGACACACTATAGATGCACATCCATGATGAACAATGTCCTAACGACCCACCGAAACAAACATGAATGCACATGCCAGCTCTCTTGCTGGCATCTGAATGTCACCAAACCAGCCTGGGATTCTGTCTGACGTCATTGGCAGAATTTGCCTATGACCATATTTTTATTAATGACATCACCCGTCAGCTTGATTACAGTTTTGAACAAGCCAGCAGGCACGCAGCCGGGAGATCTCATTTAGTGGTGGTAGTTTGATCCCCAATAAATGAACAATTCGCCACCACTACAGCAGTCAGAGGTTTGGGCGGGAGGGCAAACTGGACAAATGTGGCTAATTATTTCACCCATTCAATGACCTGCGTACAGCTTGGGTTCGGGTAGATTTGAATTCAAAGCTTATCCCTATATAAATGCAAAGATAAATATTTTCTTGTCCAGTATTGTATTGAATAGGCTACAGTGCCCTCTAGTGATAAATCTAAAGAATACACATAATGGTTTTAGTTTACATACCTGTTTAAGAATTAAAAATGTATTAGTTAATAGAACAAAGTTACAGCTAAAAAGTTTCCTGTCCTTTCCCACAATACACACATATTGATGTATTAATGTGCATTATATTTTCATTATTATTCAGCTTGTGTAGGTACTTATAAAGCCTCATGCACACGGACGTTTTAAAAAACGGGCTGTAAAGCTAGGTCGGACGCCTGGAAAAAGCAGCCTAAAAAACTTGATTTTTACCGCGTTTTGCATTGGCGTTTTTGCGCGTTTTTTAGCGTCAGCGTTAATTAGCGTTTTTTAAAGAAAAACACATCTCTTGGCTTATACCACTCCCAAATTTCCCACAATGCCACAGAAAACAAAGAAAATATGTTACAGAGCATGTGTGGGTGCCATTTTGGTAGGAGAGAGAGGAGACAGCATTTCAGAGTCTGTTGGAGTTAGTTGATTTTTCTGAGTAATTATGGATCCTGTTGTCCAGAAGATCGATGAGGCAATCCTCCTGATTGTCTTGCGGAGGCAGCAGAGAAGGAGACAGGAGGAGGAGAGAAGCAGTAGACGTCAATTTTGGGTGCATCCTATGGTATCCAATCGATTGTCTACGGGATACTTTGCCAGTATTTATTGCCAGCTGCGCTCATATCCGGCAAAATTCCTTAATTTTACGAGGATGTCAGTGCCGCTCTTTGATGACCTTTTGGAGAGGCTCAGGCCAAGGCTGACAAGGATGGGCACTGTGATGCGTAGCTCTGTGTCACCGGAGGAACGGCTGCTAGTGACACTCAGGTAAGTGAATACACATATGTGTTAGGGTTAGTGCAGGGCTCAAAATTTCAAGTCCTGAGCTACTAGCCAGGCCTCAAGGGTTACTCGCCACCAGTTGCCCCACCCAACCCCGCCCCTAAACACGTCCCCATAAATTATCTCATTAAATGACACTTAAATGTAAACTTTATCCGTGCCCACCAATGCAGCCTGCCCGTGTCCACCATGCAGCCCGTGCCCACTATCCACCAGGCAGCCCGTGTCCACCTTGCAGCCCGTGTCCACCATGCAGCTCGTGCCCACTATCCACCATGCAGCCCGTGTCCACCATGCAGCCCGTGTCCACCATGCAGCTCGTGCCCACTATCCACCATGCAGCCCGTGCCCACTATCCACCATGCAGCCCGTGTCCACCATGCAGCCCGTGCCCACTATCCACCTTGCAGCCCGTGTCCACCATGCAGCCCGTGCCCACTATCCACCTTGCAGCCCGTGTCCACCATGCAGCCCGTGCCCAATATGCAGCCCGTGCCCACTATCCACCATGCAGCCTGTGTCCACCTTGCAGCCCATGTCCACCACTATCCACTGTCCACTATCCACCATGCAGCCCGTGTCCACCATGCAGCTCGTGCCCACTATCCACCATGCAGCCCGTGCCCACTATCCACCATGCAGCCCGTGCCCACTATCCACCAGGCAGCCCGTGTCCACCTTGCAGCCCGTGTCCACCATGCAGCTCGTGCCCACTATCCACCATGCAGCCCGTGCCCACTATCCACCATGCAGCCCGTGTCCACCATGCAGCCCGTGTCCACCATGCAGCTCGTGCCCACTATCCACCATGCAGCCCGTGCCCACTATCCACCATGCAGCCCGTGTCCACCATGCAGCCCGTGCCCACTATCCACCTTGCAGCCCGTGTCCACCATGCAGCCCGTGCCCAATATGCAGCCCGTGCCCACTATCCACCATGCAGCCTGTGTCCACCTTGCAGCCCATGTCCACCATGCAGCCCGTGCCCACTATCCACCATGCAGCCTGTGTCCACCTTGCAGCCCGTGTCCACCATGCAGCCCGTGTCCACCATGCAGCCCGTGCCCACTATCCACCATGCAGCCCGTGTCCACCTTGCAGCCCGTGTCCACCATGCAGCCCGTGCCCACTATCCACCATGCAGCCCGTGCCCACTATCCACCATGCAGCCCGTGTCCACCTTGCAGCCTGTGTCCACCATGCAGCCCGTGCCCACTATCCACCATGCAGCCCGTGCCCACTATCCACCATGCAGCCCGTGTCTACCATGCAACCCGTGTCCACCTTGCAGCCCGTGTCCACCATGCAGCCCGTGCCCACTATCCACCATGCAGCCCGTGTCCACCTTGCAGCCCGTGTCCACCATGCAGCCCGTGCCCACTATCCACCATGCAGCCGTGCCCACTATCCACCATGCAGCCCGTGTCCACCTTGCAGCCCGTGTCCACCATGCAGCCCGTGTCCACCATGCAGCCCGTGTCCACCTTGCAGCCCATGTCCACCATGCAGCCCGTGTCCACCTTGCAGCCCGTGTCCACCATGCAGCCCGTGCCCACTATCCACCATGCAGCCCGTGGCCACCTTGCAGCCCGTGTCCACCATGCAGCCCGTGCCCACTATCCACCATGCAGCCCGTGCCCACTATCCACCATGCAGCCCGTGTCCACCTTGCAGCCTGTGTCCACCATGCAGCCCGTGCCCACTATCCACCATGCAGCCCGTGCCCACTATCCACCATGCAGCCCGTGTCTACCATGCAACCCGTGTCCACCTTGCAGCCCGTGTCCACCATGCAGCCCGTGCCCACTATCCACCATGCAGCCCGTGTCCACCTTGCAGCCCGTGTCCACCATGCAGCCCGTGCCCACTATCCACCATGCAGCCGTGCCCACTATCCACCATGCAGCCAGTGTCCACCTTGCAGCCCGTGTCCACCATGCAGCCCGTGTCCACCATGCAGCCCGTGTCCACCATGCAGCCCGTGTCCACCTTGCAGCCCGTGTCCACCTTGCAGCCCGTGTCCACCATGCAGCCCGTGCCCACTATCCACCATGCAGCCTGTGTCCACCTTGCAGCCCGTGTCCACCATGCAGCCCGTGCCCACTATCCACCATGCAGCCCGTGTCCACCATGCAGCCCGTGCCCACTATCCACCATGCAGCCTGTGTCCACCTTGCAGCCCGTGTCCACCATGCAGCCCGTGCCCACTATCCACCATGCAGCCGTGCCCACTATCCACCATGCAGCCCGTGTCCACCTTGCAGCCCGTGTCCACCATGCAGCCCATGTCCACCTTGCAGCCCGTGTCCACCATGCAGCCCGTGCCCACTATCCACCATGCAGCCCGTGTCCACCTTGCAGCCCGTGTCCACCATGCAGCCCGTGCCCACTATCCACCATGCAGCCCGTGCCCACTATCCACCATGCAGCCCGTGTCCACCTTGCAGCCTGTGTCCACCATGCAGCCCGTGCCCACTATCCACCATGCAGCCCGTGCCCACTATCCACCATGCAGCCCGTGTCTACCATGCAACACGTGTCCACCTTGCAGCCCGTGTCCACCATGCAGCCCGTGCCCACTATCCACCATGCAGCCCGTGTCCACCTTGCAGCCCGTGTCCACCATGCAGCCCGTGCCCACTATCCACCATGCAGCCCGTGTCCACCTTGCAGCCCGTGTCCACCATGCAGCCCGTGTCCACCATGCAGCCCGTGTCCACCTTGCAGCCCGTGTCCACCTTGCAGCCCGTGTCCACCATGCAGCCCGTGCCCACTATCCACCATGCAGCCTGTGTCCACCTTGCAGCCCGTGTCCACCATGCAGCCCGTGCCCACTATCCACCATGCAGCCCGTGTCCACCATGCAGCCCGTGCCCACTATCCACCATGCAGCCTGTGTCCACCTTGCAGCCTCTGCCTACCTGTGCAGGGGAGGAGAGGAACAAGAGACCCCGGATGTTCACAGCGCAGGGAACACAGTGATATCATTTCAATTTGTGTGTTCCCGCTGCTCAACTTCGTATACAGCCCGTCCCCTGGCCGGGGAACTTTGAATGACAGGGATTGGACGCGTGATCTGTCTATCGAAAGTCCCGGGACCAGGGGGCGGTGCTGTATCTGACAGCAAGCGCTGTGGAACATTGCAATGTGAAACGAAAGCTGTTATCGCCGTGTTCCCTGCGCTGTGCTGTGAACACCCGGGCGGCTCTCTCTTCCCCTCCGCGATCTCTTGGAGAAGGACTCCCATTCCGCCCAGGCTGCCGGCGGTGCTCAGCCCCCCCCCCGCTCCAAGCAGTCCTCGCCCAGCCCTCAAAATGCACTCGCAAAATGCTAGCAGGCGAGTGCAATTTTTGAGGGCTGGGTTAGTGAATAGGGTCAGGGATAGGGAATAGGTTTAGGGGATAGGGTTAGGGGATAGGGGATAGGAGATAGGGTTAGGGGATAGGGTTAGGGTTAAGGTAAGGGTTAGGACTTATTTTTATGCTTTTCTCTTTCAATAACTAAAATTTTTATGTTATATTAGGTTCCTTGCCACAGGACAAAGTTATGCCACATTGCATCATTACTTCCTCCTTGGCCTCACAACAGTGTCAAAAATAACAAAAGAAACATGTGTGGCAATATGGGAGGAATTGCATGACATTGTAATGCCAGAGCCAACAGAAGACATCTGGGAATCAGTTGTCGATACTTTTTGGGAGAAAACTCAGTTCCCAAATTGTATCGGTGCCCTTGATGGGAAACATATCAGGGTGAAGAAGCCTCCCCACTCTGGATCATCGTATTACAATTACAAAAAATATTTTTCGGTGGTCCTCCTGGCATTGTCCGATGCACACCTTAAATTTCTGTGTGTTGATGTGGGAGCATACGGAAGCCATGGTGACGCCCGGATATTCCGTGAGTGGGCCTTCGGACGTCGACTTTATGAGGGACGACTCAATATTTTTGAAAGCAGGCCTCTACCCTGCACTGAGGAACCCAGCTTGCCATTAGTAATGGTGGCAGACGAGGCCTTTGGACTGGCTGAAAATGTTATGAGGCCATACAGTGGCTATGGTCTCAGCCAACGCCAAAGGATCTTCAATTATAGGCTCAGCCGTGCACGCCGTGTTGTTGAATGTGCATTCGGGGTGTGCACGGCTAAATGGCGAGTTTTGCTTACAAGTATGCAACTCGATGTGGAGAACGCCATTAAAGTTGTCCTGGCATGTTGCGTTCCGCATAATTTTCTGCGGGACAGTGACAGAAGCATTGTTGATCAGGAGCCCACAAACCAACTTCAGAGGGTCCAATTTATGGACTTGCGGTCAACTGCACGTGTTATGAGCATCCGAAACCAGTTTGCAGAATTTTTTGAATCCCCTGATGGAGAGGTATCATGGCAGAATGATTATGTTTTAAAATAAAATATTGAAATACATCTTGTTTTGCTTTCTTTTCTTTTTTTAAATAAAGCATTTTGAAATTGAAGTTTGTTTGTTCTTTTTATGCCCATTTTTCAATG
The DNA here is from genome assembly GCA_028564925.1 of Lithobates sylvaticus. NCBI lineage: Eukaryota > Metazoa > Chordata > Amphibia > Anura > Ranidae > Lithobates > Lithobates sylvaticus. Next base: position 215,775,581 of record CM053028.1, read on the forward strand.
ATTGTTTAACAAGTCCATTAGTCTGCCTTGGGGGTAAGCATAGGCTAAGCCCAAAAATGGCTAGCTTACGCATGTCAGAAGGCAGAATGACAAAGGGGCTGATTTACTAAGATGAATGCGCTGCGCCGGTTCAGACCTTAATTGGTGCGCCATATAAATTATTAGTTGAACCAGCGCACGTATAAGTGCAACACATAATATGCTGGCGCGCCGCGATAATAATATACCGTTGATAATAGCGCACGCCATTATCATTCAGTCCATTCACACAGGGGCAACACGACTTCCAGCGCGACTTGGGGCGACTTACAACACAACTTTAAGTCGCCCCCAGGCCAGGCGACTTTAATTTTTTTTTAAAACCCGGCATGGGTTCCCCTCCAAGAGCATACCAGGCCCTTCAGGTCTGGTATGGATTTTCATGGGAACCCCCAAAAAAAAACGGCATGGGGGTCCCCCTCAAAATCAATACCAGACCCTTATCTGAGCACGCAACCTGGCAGGCCGCAGGAAAAGAGGGGGGGACGACATCACCCACATTAGACATGTGCGATTAGTTTCGTACGAATTCGTACAAATTTTTCGGAATTCGTACGAATTTACGAATCCGTAGTACGAATTTTTCGAATACGAATTCCGTACGGAATACGAAATTCCATTTACGAATTTTTTCGCCAAATTATTCTGCTGCTAAAATATTTGCTGCTAAAGCCTACTGAACATATTATCTAGTGAACTGGGATTGACGTGATCCTTTATTTACTCATTTAGGTTCATTTAACACTATGCATTCTGATGTTTGCTTTTAATACTGAACCTGTGTGCAGGTTACGAATTCGTACGAAACTAATCGCACATGTCTAATGTGGGTGATGTCGCCCCCCCCTCTTTTCCTGCGGCCTGCCAGGTTGCGTGCTCAGATAAGGGTCTGGTATGGATTTTGAGGGGGACCCCAATGCCGTTTTTTTTTTGGGGGTTCCCATGAAAATCCAGGCACCTGATTGGCGGAGAGGCGGTTCAGTGTTAGAACAGCAAATATTGATTTGGGCGAGATCATACCTATTCCCACACTGCTTTTTAATCGTGATCACTTTTATCCATTAATTTTGTTGTTACGTTGGTTTTTGTGAATAAAACCTTCCTTTTTGATCTGCACCATTGGAGTCCCCTCCTCCCTTTTTTCTTTCCTTTTCTACGGTCTGAAACATTTGGGGAGTATTTAATTAGAGCTTTCACCACATCAGTTGTGGTGATTTGACACCAGTTCCAGCTTCTTGTGCCTTTGGATCCATCATCCAGAACCTGCGGTTTCTGCTTCATGGTTGGGACCCATGGTCCATTCGGGTTATCCACGGTTGGACCATCTGCATCCCTTCGGTGAGGTCCGGACCTGTTCTACGGATTCCATCAGTCCATCTTGGAGCATCCAGACTGACGGTTTTCCAGAGTTCCTATATGCCTGTTTGACTCCCTGTCGCTGACAGGGGGTCCACCAGTTCCGGTAAGCGCACATCTTTTCCATACTCACCTCAGAAAAGTGTTTTATGAGAGGATTCAGTTCAAGACAGCCTTGTTTTGGCACCATCATCATTTCACCTTTTGGGACATTTGTATATTCACTGTCTGCACTTTATTTATATACTGGACAGTTCATGTTCACAATTAGCCCATTTTAGGGAGAACCCCTATTGTTTTCATTGATTTGATTTATTTTGGGCTTTGTTTGTTGGTTTTACACCCATTTATAAATTTAGCGCTACATTTTTCACTCACATTGTATATTGAAAAGAAAGGAAGCAGCGCCAAATAATAATAAACAGGGATAATGAAAAAATCCCTGTTAAATGATCAAAAATGTCATAATGGTAATCAATCCAGGCCAAATTTTAAATAAATTAAAGTTCATATATGGAGGCAAAGTTCGAGTTTGGCTGTAGGTGGATTATGTTGTTAAGCTACACGCCGAACCACTGACCACGTCCAAGGCACATTAAAGATCAGCACCGCAGTGAATGATATGCAGTAAGTGACAAACGGACCCTCCACCACCATATAATATGCCCTTACCAGATGGCAGAGCATATGGGGCTCTGTGATGAAGCAATCAGCTGTAGGTGTCCAGGGCTTGAGGTCTGTGGCAACCAGCACTGTTGGGATTAGTTCCTTGTAGACAATGGAGTATTAGGGATGTCCCAAACTTGTACCTCCTCCCGATTCCCGATACTGAGTATAGACTCAGGGGTGCAACATTTGAGAATGGAGAGAAGAGCCACCCATAGTGTAATTCCGTATAAATTTTATTAAAAACCCAATAGTAAAACTTACAATTCAATTCGTAGAGGCATAAAAACAAGTCCGCCGGCCGGTCGGATACTGTAGCCCGTCCTCCTGAGCATGGTGACGTCACTGCGCGCCTTCCCAGACCAGTTTCGACACAACTGTCGTCTTCAATGGGGAACGGGCGACGCAGCAACGCACCACCATTATATAACCAAGCCTCACTCTGAGATGCGGTAACGTGACTCAAACCGCCATCTTGGATATGGGCAGCATATTACATGTAGCGTAAGTGGACATCTGTGAGAACGCCAGCACTCTCTAGATGGGTAATTTATCTTTATGGTTCCCCGAAGGGGACCTAGGTATGTCTGTACACACACTTGAGCAAGTGTAACAAAAAAAGTTATGGGCAAAAAATAAAATAAAAAACTGCAACGATAAAGGAAGTGAAAAAGTGAATTGGTTGTGAGGACATTGCAGCAAAAGGCCGCTGAGACCGGAAATACCTCCCTCTCTGTGTGATTATAACCAGTGATTCTCCATTAGTGGCGTTTATTGAATGATATTTAAATCCAACAAACGTCAGTGGAGATAAATGCTTACTAAAAAACAAATATATATTGTACTAAATTATGTGCTTTATGCTAAAACTATCCCAATCTGTGAATAGATGATAAAGATATTTTCACATAAATGTGTAGGAAACGTGATTTTCTCTAAATAAAAAAGGCCAGAATAATGGCAATCTAAAAACATATTCTCACTAGAAACCATGAGTGATGAATATAAAAATAAAAATAGTGTATAGTCACAAATAAAGTGATAATTTATATATATCCCCAATATGTGTACATATTCTTGGACTCACTGACATGAACGGTAATAAATCCTTATTTGATGTAAGTGCAAAAATGTGGGACAATCAAGCTCCATGATTGGTTCTGCGTACTCGCCACATTTACCCGCATCTCAGATTGAGTATAACATTAAAAACAATAAAAACAATAAAAACAGTCAATATGAGGTGAATAAGGGCCTTCAGGAGTTATCTATAAATGCATTTACATCGGTCTCAATGTTCAACCCGAAAGGGGTGTAGCATTTCAGCCGATGTATCCATCCTATTTCTGATCTGGAGATCTCCCTAACCAAAGAACTACCACGCCAATGAGGCTTGAACTTATCAATCCCTAAAAACAGAGTATTTGAGGGGTTCTTTTTATGATGTAGTAAGTAGTGTTTTGAAACTGAATGTTTCGGGAACCTCGTGATGATATTTGTTATATGCTCGTTCAAGCGCACCTGTAGGGGACGTTTGGTACGGCCCACATATTGCAGGCCACATGGGCACTGCAACATGTAGACCACCCCCTTCGTTGCACACGTGATGAAGGGCTTGATGGTATGGATAGCACCTGTAGCAGTGCATCCAAAAGTATTGATACGTCTTTCCGACGCTGTATTCAGTGAGCAGACCCTACATCTCCCGCACTTGTAGTATCCCGATAATTGGTCGAAGAAACCTCTTGTGGGAACAGGTGGGTTAATGACATTTGGAACAAGCTGGTTTCTCAGGGATGGAGCCCCTCTGAAGACAACCCTAGGTTTCTCAGGAACTATTTCCTTAAGGATGGCATCACTGGTTACTAAATGCCAGTGTTTATTAACCAATTTTTTTACGTGGTTATGTTGCACGGAGTAGGTGGTTAGAAAGGGGACTCCACCTTGGAAGTCATTCCGTGGACGCGGACCTTTCTCGGATAAAAGGTCCTCCCTATCTAAACTTTTTACGGTGTTGAGAGTTTCAATTAAGTACTCTTCACCGTAACCCTTTTCCAGGAATCTTTGTGTTAAGATATTGGCCTGTCCAAGAAATTCCACGGGATCCGAACAGTTCCGCCTGACCCGCATATATTGGCTCTTGGGCACTGATTTGAGCCAAGGGGCATAATGGCAGCTGTCGATAGGTATGAAGGAATTCCGGTCCGTGGCTTTGAAATAGGTGGCAGTGACAATTTTCCCATCTTGGATCCTGATGGTAAGATCCAGAAAGTGTATTAATGTCTGGCTCTTCTCATACTTGAGCTCAATGCCCCTCGAGTTTTGATTCAATGACTCCATGAAGGTGTCTAACTCGCTAGAACTGCCATCCCATAGGAGGAGGATGTCATCAATGTACCTGGCCCAAAAGACCAATTGAGGCACATTCTGGGCATAGATGACATCCTCCTCCCACCTGGCCATAAATAGATTGGCCAGACTGGGGGCATATTTCGCCCCCATGGCAACTGTAGTTTGCCGAAAAAACTGGTTATTAAACCAAAAATAATTTCGTGTTGCCACGAATCTAAGTAGTACCATAAGAAAATTAACTTGTACACCTGACAACCCAGAGTCGCGATCAAGGTACCCCTGAACTGCTTCAAACCCTAGTTCATGAGGGATGATTGTGTACAGGGAGGTGACGTCAGCGGTCACCATCCATGTATCCTTACTGATCGATAGATTTTTCAACAGGTTCATAACGTGTCGGGAGTCTTTTATGAAAGAAGGCATATTACTCACAAGTGGTTGTAAGTAAAAATCGATATACTTGCCAAATAATATAAGATAGGGGTTAGTGGGGCCCTAGGAATGAGATAAAGGGCTTCTTTGGGATTTAAGATACCTCAGGTGAGTCCACCCACTATCAACACCTCTAGCTCTTTGGTATATTGCACCTTGGGATCAGAAGGCAACATACTATAGGTATTAACATCTCCAACAATGCGGTGCATTTCGGTCATGTACATTTCTCTGTCTAGTACTACAATAGCCCCCCCCTTATCAGCTGGCCTGATAACTAAATCCTTCCTCTTACAGAGTGAATCCAATCCGTCTTGCAAGGATTGTTTCATTCTAACTTTTTTTACCTCCATATGGTCAAGGTCCCTCAACATAACGTCTCTGAAGACTCTTAAAGATGGAGCCAATGCCCCTGGAGGGTTGAAAAGTGATGCGTTACGCAGGCCTGAATGAACAACATGCATAGCAATATTAGTATTAATGGTAGTATCTCTAGCATAAGTATTCATAGTCATATGCCTTTTGATGCTCAATTTGCGCACAAACTTATGGATGTCCATAAAAGTGTGGAACTTTTTAAGCCCTCTGGGAGGTGCAAATTTTAAGCCCTTGTCGAGTATAGATTGTTCCGACTCAGACAGTGGCTTAGTGCTCAAATTAAAGATACCCTTTCCCTTTAGACCCTTGGCCTCTTTAGCTGCTCTGGTCCGCCTCCCCCCTCTGGTTCCTCTCCCCTTTCTCCTAACCTTTTGACACCTTGTTGTGGTTTGAAAAAACCCCAATGGTTATGTCCTGCCCCATGGGGTGGACCCCTTGGTTCCCCCATGGGTCCTCGAGGTGGACCGTTTAGGGTTGGATTAGTTGGATATGAATGGAACTGGGGGCGAGGTGTGAACTCTCTGGACCATTTATATCGCTTAGCGGGAAAAAAGTGTTCATCGTAGGGACATTGTAGTCCCATTCAGAGTAATTGCCCATGTGCACATAGGAAGGAGATTGTATCCCAGTGTCTCTATTCATCATACCACCCCATCCTCCTTGGTAATCACCATACGCACCCCTCGCTGGTTGGCTAGAGTGTTGGCCCCATGGTTTACCTCGCGGGGGTATCCTCCACTGAATTGAGGAGGGCCCAAATACCCCTGACCAGCTTCATAGCCCTGGTTAGACCTAAGAGGTCCAGATGGTCTCGAGTTGCCCCGATAGGGAGGTTGTCCCCTGTTGTTACCCCTCCCTCTTCTTGGAGACTGATAGGGGTAATTAGCCCCATTTGATTGAGATTTGGGGTTCAACCGTTCAATTGTATATTGAAGTTTTGTCACATTCCAATGTAGCTGCTTTGTTTTTTGCCCCTTTTTTTTGAGTTTAGCGTGACAACTTTTTCTTTATTCACATTGTTCTAACACACCTGGGTGAACTTGGCGCTCGCAGGTCACCATTTTTGATGCTTATTAGTGCCTATGGGTCTAATCAGGTGCTTCAAAAAACACACCCCGCCGCTGTAATTCAGGTGCACGGTGCCCGAAAAGAAGCCAGGCGCCTGAATAGGGGGTGTCAGCAGCAGCCATGAATAGATTCATGCTATGGTTGTAGAGGGGGGTGGCTGGAGAGAGGGGGTGGTGCCCGTGCGCCCTTATGGACGCACCGCCACTGCTACAGATGCTAAATTCAGTGGCCTGCGGTTGGCAAATTTTTCTTTACTACCCTTCCTGGAGATAGGTACAATATTAACTGTTCACCTGTCATTAGTAACAGAAGACATTAGTTAAGACATTAGTTAACGATCCAACAACCCTACCTTGTCTAGAATATGTTGTGCTCTGGTCGGGCAGAAGCTATTTTTTTCATTTGACATTGCCAAGACATGGACATTATTGCGATGTACAATAATCAAGTCCATTTATATGGTATTTGACAAAAAATATGTAGTCTGCTTATGAAGCCCGGGCTGGTAATTGATAGCTCTGCATTGTAAGATTTTCAGTTGACATCAGCAGTCATCAACACCTATGTAATGGTGCTCTTTTCCCAAAACCAAAGCAAATAACAAACAAATTAGGTATTTTTCCAAATATCAAACAACTGTCTGACATCCCTAGTGATTGCAGAAGACACAGAAGAACAGCCCTGTGAATAATATACAATTGCTTTAACAATCAGTAGAGTTTATCTTCCTATTGGTATCCCATATTTATATAATGCTGAGGTATACCCAGTATGTGACCCTTCATACACTGTGTTACCACTGACATTTGCTCTTAGACCACTTACCGTATTTATGGCCATATAACATGCACAGGCGTATAACACACACCTTCATTTTAGGAGGGAAGCTTCAGGAAAAAAACTTAAATTTTAAATAAAGAACTTTAAAGCAAAATAAGGGTCAGTGCCCATCAATACAGCCTCACCATTGCCCATCTGCAGCCTCACCATTGCCCATCTGTAGCCTCACCATTGTCTATCTGCAGCCTCACAATTGCCCATCAATGCAGCCTGATCAATGCCCATCTACAGCCTCACAATTGCCCATCAATGCAGCTTGATCAATGCCCATCGGCAGCCTCACCATTGCCATCAATGTAGCCTGAGCAATGCCCATATTCAGCCTCACTATTGCCATGAATGCAGCCTGATCAATGTCCATCTGCAGCCTCAACTCAGATTACTGCTGCTTCGGAGGGGACGGGGACGGGGGGGGGGTGGTATGAGTGCCATCAGATTACATACAGCGAGAATCTCCTGTTTAATCGGCAGCCTCTTAAATACAAAGTCCCGCCTCCTGGACCGGCTTCTATGATAGACAGAACACTGGTCCAATGCCGGCCCAGGAGATGGGACTTCCTATTACAGAAGCCACTGAGTAAACAGGAGATTCTCACTGTATGCAATCTGATGGTGCTCGTGCCGCCCCCCTCCTGGTTCCCTCCTAGGTAGCCCAAATTGCAGTATCGGCGTATAACACACACGCGCTTTACCCGATTTTCAGGATGACAAAGTGTGTGTTATACGCCAATAAATACAGTATTTCATGAGTCCACGCCACAGTGTAGTTTAGAATCCAGTGTATTAGGCACAATCCCAAGCAAGGATATGGACTCTAAGAACTGTTTAGGCAGAAGTCAGTTTACAAACCAGTATGTTTTTAAAATAAGATGAATCAAAAGATTGTAAAGTAGATGTAAAAGACTAGATGGGCATTTCAGGGGTTCTAACATGGATTTACCCCACATCCCATTGATCACTCATTACATCCATCTCTTTGTATAGGTGTAACTGGGCAGGATCTTCTCTATCCCCTGAGAGGCCTGATGGTTGAAACGCGTTGGATTTTTTGAGTGTTGTTCACATGCTATAATAAATCAATGTTTTAGCAGACTTCCATGGCACTAGCCTTTCTACCTTTTTTGCAATTATTTGATCCTCTGCATATTTTATAGGTTTGACCATATACAAAGAAATGAAGGGTTTATAATTTGTTATCATAGGTGTATTTTAAATGATAGAGACAGAATATCAACAAAAAATCCAGAAAAAAACACATGATACAAAGTATTTTCACTGCAGTTCACTGATTAAAATAAGTATTTGATCCCCAAGCAAAACATGACTTAGTACTTGGTGGAGAAACCCTTGTTAGTAAGCACAGAGGTAAGATGTTTCTTGTAGTTGGTTACCAGGTTTGCACACATCTCAGGAGGGATTTTGCTCCACTCTCCTTTACAGATCTTCTCTAAATCCTTAAGGTTTCTTGGCTGTCGCTTGGCAACTCGAAGTTTCAGCTACCTCTATAAATTTTCTATAGGATTAGGGTGTGGAGAATGGCTAGGCCACTCCATGAACATGGCCCCGTCCATTGGCCCCTCAATGCACCAAAGTCGGCATCTACCTTTAGCATAGAAACAGCCCCAAAGCATAATGTTTCCACCTCTGTGCCTGACTGTAGGGATGATGTTCCTAGGGTCATAGTCAGCATTTTTCTTCCTTCAAACACGATGAGTTTAGTTAATGCCCAAGAGCATAATTTTGGTCTCATCTGACCACAGCACTTTCTCCCAATCCTTCTCTGAATCATTTAGATGTCCATTGGTATACTTTAGACAGGCCTGTACATGTGCCTTCTTGAGGCGTGCGCTGCAGAGTTTCAATAAATGGTGGCGTATTGTGTTACCAATAGTTTGTTTGGCGACTGTGGTCCAACCTAACTTGAGATCAATAACAAGCGGTGTAGTTCTGGGCTGATCCCTCACTTTTCTCATGATTATCCTTACCCCATGAGGCAAAATATTGCATGGAGCTCCAGACCGAGGGCAATTGATGGTTATTTTGTAATTCTTCAATTTGTCAATAATCGCTCCAACAGTTGTCTCCTTTTCACCAAGCTTCTTGCCGATGGCCTTTTAAGCCATTCCAGCCCTGTGCAGGTCTACAATCTTGTCCCTGACATCCTTTGACAACTCTATGGTCTTGCCCATGATAGTGAGGTTTGAATGGAAGAAAGAGATTCGGTGGACAGGTGTCTTTTATACACATAACAAGTTGTCGTTAGGAGCACCTTCTTAAGTTGACAGGACTAATCTGTGTACCACATGAGCACATACTGTAGCCAGTCTGTGGGAGCCAGAATTATTGTTGGTTGGTAGGGGATCGAATACGTATTTTACTCACTGAACTGCAGCTCAATTTATAACATTTGTATCATGTGTCTTTTCTTGATGTTTGGTTGATATTCTGTCTCTATCATTTAAAATACACCTATCATAACAACTATAGACTCTTCAGTTCTTTGTAATTGGGCAAACTTACAAAATCCGCAGGGGATCAAATAATTATTTTCGCCACTGTATATACAGTATATGTAATTCAAATATATGGGTGCGCCGTGCCTTTAAATACTTCAAATTTCAAATAATAAATATACTATATATATATATATATTAACCAAACAATGATACATGTGTCAACAAAAAGAAACATCCAATAACAGATGTTATGATATATAGTCCTGTGACAAGTGAACTATAGATGCCAGCAATTTTTGTTGTGAATCTCGTCCTTCTTCACCAACATAGAGCTCTATTCGCTTACCAGAACATTAGACCCCCAACTCAAAGAGGTCAAAAGTGCTTTGATATGATCACTTAGTCACACTATGGACAGGACTGCTAGCCCTTTTACTTCTCTGTCTCCAAGTATACAGTAGCCTCTGATGATAACTGCTGTAGGCTTGGATCAACTTTGTGCTCAATCACATTATCCATAGTGCACTACCATAAAAGAAATCAGCGTTTATTCAAAAAATTTACCCACAAGGGAAGACAATGTAATGTAGTAACTCATAATGCGGCCCAACCCGGCATGCTTGCCTGGTGACATCAGCGCCACAGCCCCACCCCTACGCTCTTCTTCCATGTAGACATCCTCAGGGGATGGGATCCCATCTGTTATTGGAGTGGACTTTTGCATGTTTCTTTAGCATTTTTCTTTTTGTTGACATGTGTATCATTGTGTGGTTAATAATTTTGCACTATATATTGTATATTTATTACACATTTAAAATTTGAAGTATTTAAAGAGACAGTGCACCCATATATTTGAATATCTATTTTTGGTGTCATCTACCCTGGCATTGTAGGGAATGCAGCATTCCATTTTCAGTTTAATTAATTAAATAATTTTTCCAATATATTGTTTTACATTGATTTGGTTTAAATATTTTTCACACTGAGCGCAGGAGGAATCACTTTTAACATATGTACAGTATAAAGTAATTTTGAACAAAAAAAAAAGATGGAGCTCCAGACGATTTTCTCAAAAGTTCATAAATCTTTATTCTTGACAATGGGGGGACAGTAAATAGATAAGTGGTAGCCTGGCTATCATCTGGCATTCCATCTTTTTATCCTTTTTTATCCAGATCACCCACCTGAGTGTTCCTTCACCCCCCCCCCCCCCCGCTTTGGGGCCCTAGTAATAGCTTTCCTCCACATGTTATGAAAACCAAGTTTGAGTCCAGCCCCTCAATCTTATTTTTAAATTGATAGGCTGCAGACCATGTGGGACCTTTAACACATTACACTCTGTTAAGGATGAGCTCCGGCGTGTTCGCACAGCCCATGTGCTAACCACAGGCAGTGAGACATTTCCTGATCTCTGCAGCCACGCATCGGGACAATGTCTAAATACCTGTGATTAGCGCAGTGCCGAATTCCTGTCAGGCTCTGCACGTGGGCTGTGTGAACACGCTGGAGCTCATCCTTACACTCTGTGACCAAGAATCAGCCAACAGTGGGCTAACGCCTGCTGATGTCACCGACCCACTCTAGTCTTTAGATGTCTCTCAATAATAATGTTAAGATACACCTAGATACATGATTGGCAGCTGGCTCAGCCTGTCAGTGTGCCACTGAGAGCCTGAGCCAGCAGCTACTGCCCTGCACTCTAGTGAGTGCTGGAGGGGCAGACATAGCTCCCAACTGTCCCTGATTTGGAGGGACTGTCCCTGATTTGGAGCAATGTCCCTCTGTCCCACATTCCACCTCATTTGTCCCTCATTTTGGTCTGATCTATATAGTTTTATATAAAATGCACTTTTTCTCTTTCAAAAAGTGTTGCTGCATTTGTACATTTTAAAAGCCAATATATAACTATAATAATAGTGTAGCAGGGGGTGTAGCAGGGGGCGTGTCCTATGCCTACATACATTTGTTAGTAGATGTCCCTCATTCCCATCTCAAAATGTTGGGAGGTATGGGGGCAGTGCACAGAGCGGTGACTGACTTTTACAGTTCTGTGCTCAGAGCGGACCCAGTGGTTATATGATCGTTCACTTTTCAGGCTTATATCTGACAGGGGACAGCTGCAGCATCACATTGATGCTGCAGCCATATGGGTGAGTACAGTGGCGTAACTAGAACGCTCAGGGCCCCGATGCAAGAAACCATGGAGGGCTTCCCCCCTCCCGACCTCCGGACAAAGCTCTTTTCTCCGAGCCCGATGGCAGAACACCAGGGCCCGGTCACAAGTGGGTGGCCACATATAAAGTGCATATCAAATGCCGCCACTGTGCCCATCAAGCTCTGCCACTGTGCCACCAAATTCCGTCACTGTGCTATCAAATGCCGCCACTGTGCCCATCAAATGCTGCCACTGTGACCATCAAGCTCTGCCACTGTGACCATCAAATGCCACCACTGTGCCAATAAAATGCTGCTACTGTGCCCATTAAATGCTGGCAGTGTGCCATCAAATGCTGCCACTGTGAATCCCCCCCGCCTGCTCGCTGTCTGCCCGGCACTTACCCTGTCTTGGTGGGGCAGCAGGTGACGGCCACGAGTTGTGTCCTCCTTGCGTCTCCTGCCATCCTCATCTCCTGTCCTCGCCTCCTGATAGGTGTCCAATAGCTGCACCTATCGTTTCAGCCAATCAGGTGACGGGTAACAGACCCGCACACCTGATTGGTGGAGATGCGGTTCAGTGTTATTATTTCGCTTTTCTAACACACCTGGGTGGACTGTGAGCGTCAAGCATGGCGCTCGCAGTTCACCTATTATGAAGCATATTAGAGCCTATGGTTCTAATCAGGTGCTTCAAAAACACCCCCTGCCACTGTAATTCAGGCGCCCAGCGCCCCAAAAGGGACCGGGCACCTAAATATGGGGGTGGCAGCAGGGGCCATGGATAGAATCATGCTATGCATGAATCTATCCATTTGTCATAGAGGGAGTGGCTGGAGAGAGGGGGTGGCACCTGTGTGCCCTTTTGGACGCACCGCCACTGATAAACACATGCACATTCACATACATACATACATGCACTCTCACATACATGCACACACACACATACATACATATATGCACACACATGCATGCACGCACACACACACACACATGCATCATGCACACACACACATGCATCATGCACACACACATGCATCATACACACACATACATGCATCATGCACACACACACACACACACATGCATCATGCACACACACATGCATCATACACACACATACATGCATCATGCACACACACATGCATCATGCACACACACACACATGCATCTTGCACACACACACACACGCATCATGCACACACACATGCATCATACACACACACACACACACATGCATCATGCACACACACATGCATCATGCACACACACACATGCATCATACACACACACACATACATGCAGGGCTGGTGCAAGGATTTTTGACACCCTAGGCAAAACCTAATTTCGCCGCCCCTATTGGCTCCACCCCCTTTGCCCTGCCCATGTGACAGAAGGCGCCGCTATACAGGAAACGTCGGCTCTGCTTCCTCTAGCACTGGCTCCAGTGCTCTGCTGCACCTCCTATTACACTACTGGTTGGACTGAGTTAGTTACATGCTGCAGCCTGCAGAGCATGCAAACATGGAGGAAAACCAGCGGCCGGGCGCCCCTAGGCAGCAGTGCGCCCTAGGCGGCTGCCTAGTTTGCCTAGTGGTAGCACCGGCCCTGCATACATGCATCATGCACACACAGACATACATGCATCATGCATTGCACACACATACATGCATGCACAGACACACACATACATCATGCACACACACATACATGCATCATGCACACACACATACATGCATCATGCACACACATACAGTAGATAGATAGTCTTATATATATGTAAAAAAAAAATGGCAGTCCTGTTACCTTGTCTCTTCCTGCCGGGTACTGCACTGTAGGGGGAGACAAAGAGCACAGCACACACTGTGCTTTCACTTTAGCCTAATGTGAGGTGCTCCCTGCACAGCGTCGATTACAGTTTGGAATCGGCGATCGGGGAGCTCCTCTCAGACGCCGCTCCTAGTGAAGAGTACAGGGGGGCCCCGAGGGCCCCCTGCAGCAAGGGGTCCGGTCGCCATGGCAATCGAAGCGACCCCTATAATTTCGCCACTGGGTGAGTAAGTACATTTGTTTTTTATTGTTTCCCGCACTTCTCCTTTAACCACTTCACGACCGCCTTACGCAGATATACTGCGGCAGAAGGGCACGTACAGGCAGATTAACGTACCTGTACGTTGCCCTTTAAGAGGTGGCTTGCGGGCGCATGGACGCCCGCCGGGAGATCCGTGAGAAGAACTGGGAAATGCTAATGTAAACAAGCATTTTCTCGTTCTGCCTAATGACACTGAACCCAGCTCCCTGTAATCGGGAGAGGTAATCAGTGTCATGTCACACATAGCCCATCCCCCCCACAGTTACAATCACTACCTAGGACATACTTAACCCATTCAGCGCCACCTAGTGGTTAACCCCTTCAGTGCCAGTCACATTTACACAGTAATCAATGCATTTTTAATCACACTGATCGCTGTATAAATGTGAATGGTCCCAAAATAGCGCCAAAAGTGTCATAAGTGCCATAATGTCGCAGTCACGATAAAAAACGCTGATGGCCGACATTACTAGTAAAAAAAAAAATTATTAATAAAAATGCCATAAAACTATCCCCTATTTTGTAGACATTATAACTTTTGCGCAAACCAATCAATTCCGATTTTGTTTACCAAAAATATGTAGAAGAATATGTATCGGCCTAAACTGAGGGAAAAAAATGTTTTTTTATATCTTTTTTGGGGATATTTATGTAGCGCCTGATGAGTATGTCTTTAAATTTAGTTTGTGCCCAAAACTGTAGTTGAGTTTTGGGGTTAATTGTTCTAAATTATGCTTTGGCATCAGTTTGGCTGGGCTGTATTGAGGTTCTGCCTGGTCATAGGTGGGGTTTGCACCTGTGACAGGCCTTAGAACGCAGTCTGGTTGGACGCATTGGGTACCAATCTCTTCTCGGAGCCAATCAGTGGGCGTGTTTGTCTCGCTGTGTATTCCGGGAGAGGGTACTTAAGGTGCTGAAGTCACTTAGTTCGGGGTTCCGGTCCAGAAGTTGTTGCTGACTCTGTGGTCCTGGTACTCCTGACCAGTCCCCAGAGGCCCTCATGACCTGGGGTGCGGATCCATCCGTTTCCGAGCCTCAAAACTGGCTAGTTCGAGGCACAGTAACTGGAAGGAGGATTCTAAAGTGTTCCGGTGCCATCTCGGGTTTGGAGAGGCCCAGCAACTCTACATGCAACCAGAGGAGGACTCTTCAGTAAGAGAGCCACGCACGAGGCTGGCTGCTCGGTAAGAGCCTGGATGCTGAGCTACCATGGACATTGATTGAATCCACAATTTCTTACGGTATCGCCGGACCGGCTGAAAGATTCTGGTACAGTAAGAAAAGTTCCTCTGTGTGAGAGACTTTGCAAAGCTAGAATTACTTGTTGGCTGCTAGATTCAAGTTCAAGGATATATCCAACAGCTAAAGAATCCAGTTGCAAATGGCTATTCCCTGGATTATGTACAGAGAGAGACTTTTATTGAAGTCAGCAGTTCCAAGCACCTGAGCTAAACTGTATCCTTATACCCTCTATTCCCAACTTAGAGACTGAGTTTGTTCAACTGTTTTAAGCAGAATAAAAATCCTAAAAAGGAATTCAAGTGTCGGTCTCTACAGTTACTGGATATCAACCCTGGGAATCCCTAGACAAGGACAACGAGTTACGAGCTGGTGGAGATAATCGGTATGCCCAGAAAAATTCAGCCGCTCCTTCGGGGGTCAGTGCTACATTTATTATAGCAAAAAGTAAAAAATACAGCTTTTTTTTCAAAATTGACGCTCTTTTTTTGTTTATAGCGCAAAAAAATAAAAAACCACAGAGGTGAACAAATACCACCAAAAGAAAGATCTATTTGTGGGGAAAAAAAGAACATCAATTTTGTTTGGGAGCCACGTCACATGACCACGCAATTGTCAGTTAAAGCAATGCAGTGCCGAATCGCAAAAAGTGCTCTAGTCTTTGGCCAGCCAAATGGTCCGGGGCTTAAAGGGGTTGTAAAGGTTTGCATTTTTTCACCTTAATGTATCCTATGCATTAAGGTGAAACAACATCCGACAATACCGCCCCCCAGCCCCCCTGTTTTACTTACCTGAGCCCGTTTACCTGCTGCGCTCGCCCCCCATGTCCTCTTCGCCGCTCAGCCTGGCCGTTGATTGGCTAGAGTGGATGGATTATAAGCAGCGCAGCCATTGTCTCGCGCTGCTGTCAATCACATCCAATAACGCAGTGTGACGGGGACGGGGCCGAGTGATACAGTGACCGGCTATAGCCGCCGGCTGTATCACGGGAGTGCGCCCGCAAGAACTAACCACCATGCGAGAGCGCTCGCATGAAGCTGGTTATTTCTGCCATGGAGGAGCTGAAACAGCCGCAGAGGTACCCCAGAAGAGCAGGTTCGGGGCCACTCTGTGCAAAATGAGCTGCACAGTGGAGGGAAGTATAACATGTTTGTTATTTAAAAATAAATAAAAAATTACCTTTAAGTGGTTAAAGACATGAAATATGTTATACAACATGTCACCACTAGATGGCAATGTTGTAAAAAATATTAGAAGTCTCAAAAGTAACTTTCAGACTTAGCAAACTCATATTATAGTAAACTAATAATTTTGCAAGTGATCATAACACACACATAAGGCAAGATAGTGGCATTGTAGAGTAGGCTAATGCCGTGTACACACGACCGTACTTTCCGGCAGACTAGGTCCGAAGGTCACCCCAACGGACTTTTGGTGGACTTCCGACGGACTTTCCGAATGAACAGACTTGGACACACACAATCACAGTCAGACGGATTTGACCGTGATGACGTACGACCGGACTAGAATAAGGAAGTTCATAGCCAGTAGCCAATAGCTGCCCTTGCATCAGTTTTCGTCCGTCGGACTAGCATACAGACGAACAGATTTTTCAAACTCAAGTCCGTCAGAAAAATTTGAAACATGTTCTAAATCTAAAGTCCGTCTGATTTTTCGACAGCAAAGGTCCGATGAAGCCCACACACGATCGAACTTTATGGCGGATTCGTTCCGTCGGACCTTTGCTGTCGAAGAGTCCGGCCGTGTGTACACGGCATTAGAGAAGTGCAGAAATGTATTTTATGTTTTAAAGTGTATCTAAACCCCCAAAACAGAAATGTAATATATTAGAGCTTATCAGTTCTTAGATGTGGTGGCTGCATTCGTTTTTCATTTTAAACTTTTTCCATTATTTACACCTGGTGATCCTACCAGTAACACACTTAGTGTGGCTAAGCATAGCCACATTTTGGACAGTAGTATTGTCACCAAACTCCAGCTTACAGATTTTAAGCAGCTACAGCAACATTTTGGTCTTCCTTTTGGGATAAAGATTTTACATAAATGAAGAAACGCTGATCATTGTAAGTACACCTGTCAGTGTTGGCTTGTTTCAACTCTGTAACTGCTACTTTGTCTGCACAGTTTGGTCTATTAAAGGAAAATGAAACATAACAGACTTACTGGCCAGATCACCAGATGAAACTAAAGGGAAAAGCCTAAAGAAAAGAAAACCTATGCAGCTAACACATCCAAGTACTGGTAGTCAGCAATGTATTACATTTTTGTTTTGGGATTTAGATACAATTTAAATTCACTCTGCCATTACTGTACAAAAAAGTCAGCAGCTGGAAATATGCAGTCTTAAAACCTGGTATTCATGTAGTGCACCCCATTAGAAGTGCTGGTGAATATGGTCCTATTTTCCCCTCAGAGCACACACAGCCAAGCACACCGCATTTTCAGCACTCTTCCATTGGCTCCAAAGAACAGTCTAGGAGTTAATTTTTTCCTTTTTTTTGGAAACAATTTACTTGGATAGGGATAGGGATAGGGAGCATAGTATACCACCATGAACTGCAAACTTTACAACTTGGCTGCACTGCAAAAGTTGTTGGCTAGACTGTACAAGACTGACTGACCCAAAGGATCTCTATGCTGCAGCTGACCTGTACTCCTTCCAGAGTTAAAATCTACACACAGTCACTTTCCTTCAGCATTGGGGGTCATCTACTCACTTAGGCCAGAGTTGGCAACTGTCCCAAATTTAGACCTTTATCACCCTTTTAGCGTTTCTCAGGAAATGTTTTTTTCATCACCGCTAGAGGTCCAATTGTCTCAGTTGGCCGCAATTTTACAGTAGACCTACTCTCGTGGAGCCTGGTCACTTGCTGAGGGGAACAAACAAGAGGCAGGGCTGGCCGAGTGGTTGCCAATAGAAATTGAGCTGCCGCCAACCCTCCGTCCCTGCTGCCGGTCTATGACCTGTTGTAGGAAAGGCCGTGGGGCGGGGAGTTAGTGGCAGCTAATAATATAATAATAGAAAAAAATGTGCTTCAATTATCCTGACACCATAACAACCATGGTGCCGGGGTGATTGAAGCGCTAACACCAGGTGTTTGTATCTTTATCTGCTGATTGTTAAACTTTCTGAAATACACAGATTTCTATGGTGGTGTAGGATCTGGGCCTGCTGTCCAACCATCACTCTTTCTTTCCTTCCTTCTCTCTTTCTCTTCCTCCCCCTTTTCCCTATCTTTCTCCCTCCTTGCCTCGTTTTATCTCAGACTCTAACCACACCCCCTTTGAGTCAAGACACATTTAAGCCGCGCCCAATATTTTGTTTAACCCATGCCCATTTTTTTTGAGCTTCACGCACTAAATTTTTGGTTTCCTGCTACGTCATACCTACAAACAAATGCCCCCCTCTAATTATACTAAGACTCCGCCTACAGACAAAAAAGTGTCCCTATACATTTTTTTTACAATGTTGCCAACTAATACTTAGGCACAGGATCATTGGTTGCCTCCTGCCAGTATCCACCAGGCTGTTCCTATTGAGGGAGATGTAGACTCACACCACCATAGGACAGCTGGACTCTTTCCCCCAAAAATTCCAACTTGCTCTCTGCAGTTAGCGTCCTCCAGACCCAACTTGATCCCTGGACACAGATCTGTGAATATACCTCCCACCTAAGCCTAGCTGGGACCTCTGTGTCTTCATCAAGGCTTCCTCTAGGATAATGCACCAGAAGGCCCCCTCGTGCAGGACTGGACCCAGGAACACGGCACTTGATGCTTAGGCCTAAGACTATTTATGCTAGGAGGGTGCTACATTCATATCACTTACATGTAAGCTGCAGTAGAGCCAGAGATCATTTTACTGCTTTGTGTCTGGGCACCACAGTTATTCAATGCGGCTGCATCCAAACTGAACTTCAATGTACATGGTAATATTAATCTGGTCAATAACAGACTCAAAACAATAATATGAACTACCACTATATGGGCCTAGCAAACCCCTTATCTATCCGAAATCTATGGTGACCTTGTAATGAAAAAAACTAAATTAAACACCACTGTTTAGACTACAATGGATACATTAAAGTAATATGTGAATGAATAATCAAGCTAATTATCAACCACCTAATACTTTAAAAAAACATGTCCTCAATTTAAGATAATTTAACAAAAAATATATAAAAGTTACCAGAGTATAACAATTCCCATTAAAACCACACCTACTGCTACTCCCAAAGAGAGCTATCTTATATATGGTGGCAATAGTGCTATCACCCCCAGGATAAAGATTGTCCTAAAGTAGGAATTCTTTCACAGATGTTTCATCCCTACATTTGGAATTTTTTTGTCATCAGAAAAATAATGCTTTATCTAGCCTAATGCCTAAACATACTTTGCCTTTGATTACACTCCAATATATTATTATCAGCTGTAAATACTCTATTGTTATCTCAAAGGTAAACAATATAACATTTTTGTAATTTTGTGGTTGCTTACACAGTAAGCAGAGTTCCACCCAAAAGGGTAAGTTCCGCTTTAAGTCCTCCTTTCCCGCTCCTGTTTGTGAAATTGAGCTTTTGAAGGGGGTACCTGATTTTGCCAGCTACCTGCTCCCATTTCTGCTCCGTCTGGCTTTGAAAACGAAAATTCCCCCCCCCCCCTCCCTCCTTGCAGTCTTCTAGGACACGTGACAGGTCCCAGAAGACTGTGGAACCACTCATAATGCGCAGCTCGCACATGCGTAGTGGGCATCTGGCTGGGAAGCCCCAAGCTGTCACAACCAGGTGTCCACAGTTACGACACCGACGCTGGTGACAGAAGTCAGGAGGTTAAAAAGGCTAGGGTGAGCCCATCGCTGGATCGTGAGACAGCTGAGTGACTGTTTATTAAAAAGTCAGCGGTTACAGTTTTTGTAGCTGCTGACTTCTAATTTTTACACAGGAGACTGAAGCTCCTCTTTAAAGTGTTGGATAATACACAGTGTATGTACTTTGTGATTTCATGCTATTTTTTTATAGAGGCAACCTAAAAACATTCATGCTGTTAACCAAGGCACCTGGCCTTGCCTCTGGTCAAGCCCGTCAGTCATCTCCAACTGTTTCCCAGTGGCCATGAGCTCTGTTACTTGACTTTGCCTGAACATCTTATGCCCCCCAGCTCTTGCTTGTTTTATTGTCCCCTGTAGGTTTTGTAAATTGTCGCTGTCATGTTGCCAGTGCAGAAAACCTGAGGGGCAAATTTAGCAGCAGCGTTCAGACATAAGCCATAACAATTTGTAGGGGTGTCTGCAAGATTCTGCCAAGCTTACGTGATTTAATACAGTCAACTGGAGAAACTAAAGTATGAATATACTCTATATTTTACACTATTTCCAGTACAATGACATTATGGTGTTATCTTTATAGTAGAACAGGGCATTCTATTTAAAAGTGAAATTAAAATGAGAATTGGAGTTTAACTTATTGATATGATTAAAGCTCCATGTTTAACTTCCCCTATTCTGTTAGAACTTTATGGTGAGCACAGTGTACACTAATTATATCCTATGGGAAAATGTATCTTCTATAGACAGAACAGAAT
The DNA here is from genome assembly GCA_028564925.1 of Lithobates sylvaticus. Taxonomy (NCBI): domain Eukaryota; kingdom Metazoa; phylum Chordata; class Amphibia; order Anura; family Ranidae; genus Lithobates; species Lithobates sylvaticus. The sequence continues at coordinate 215,796,254 of CM053028.1, forward strand.
TTCCCTTCGAATATTCAGAATTTCTGATACCTCTTCACTGAAAATGATGACAGTATTGTAACTGGAAAAGCAAATACCTATACATGATGACCTTTTAGCATTTTAAAAATAAAGTAAAACATGATCTCATCCAAAATTACCGAGGGTGGTGGTTTAAGGAAGCAGGAGTGTAAATCTGGCTAATTTGATATTATGCTGTTTCAAAGATCCCGTGCTGATTGTTTCCTCCTACCATTTTACTACTGCCGACTGCTTGTTCTATGTATTTTAAACAATTCAACATATGAGCATACAATTGGTATAGAAAGAATCCCCCCCCCCCTTTTAAAATAATCACATTTTGTTGCTTTGCAGCCTGAAATGAAGACAGACACAGTTTTGTTCCAAGTGAAAGATATAATACCAACTTGTCAGAATTTTTTTGTCAAAAACAGAACCACTGAGTTGGAAAAAGGATCACCCCCTGTGACAGACCTAGCCGGGACACAGGCTTTTTGAGAGGACTAAATGCGAGCCTCCTGCCAACCGATTATGGGCCCTGGATTTTAAGGGGCACAGGGTGAAGGAGAACCCCAACCCCAGTCAGATTCAATGCTGTATATATGTGTATATATAATGTGTGTGGTCTCATGTACAATTGTCCTCTGTACAATGTAGGAGATGGTCCGTCTGTTACTGGTGGTCTCCTGCTATTGTGATGAAATGTCTTGTGGTGGTAATTATGATAATTTATAATCAACTGTGTTTAGCTCGGTGACAAGTCTGACCTGTAGGGAAATCCTGATGAGTCACATCGGCTGCTTAAAGGGATTAGTTAATTAGTTTATGTTAAGTTGTTACAGGTGTATTGTTAGAGTAATATGAGCAGGAGGGGGGATCTCCTCTTCTACTGTATATAAATGTCAGTTTGGTTTTGTAATAAAACAGTCCATGCTAGCACTAAGCAAGTGTCGTCTCGTTTGGTGCTTGAGAGCAGTTTGAATATCTGATATCTATATCCAGACTGGGAGGAAGTGATATATGACGAACGCACTCAAGAGGAGTGTAGGGACGTTCCGTCACACCCCCCTCCTAAAAATTACTTGTAAACTCAATCAGATGTAGCTAATCACATTCTCAAAGGCACACAAGGCCACTTGACTGTAAACTGTGATCAGCTGTGGTCATTTTGATTAGCTCAGCATGAAAATAACTTTCATTTATCTGTCCCTGATAGTGCAACTGAAGCAAACAATCAACTATGGGTGGCAAAGTACTGTCAAAAGATCTGCGGGTTAAAGTTGTGGACAGGCACAAGTCAGGAGATGGGTACAATTTTTTTTAAAGGCTTTATCAATGCCTAGAAGCACAGTGAAGTCTATTATTAAGAAGTGGAAGATATTTGGTACAACACAGACCCTACCTGGATCAGAACATTGCTCCAAACTGGATGACAGAGCCAAGAGGAAACTGGTTTAGAGAGGCTACCAAGAGGCCTACAGCAAGTCTGAGGCAGTTGCAGGAATGTATGACAAAGAGTGGTCCTTGTGTGCATGTGACAACAATATCACAAATTCTCCACAAATGTGGCTTGTATGGGAGAGTTGCAAGAAAAAAGCCACTCCTCAAGGAGGGCTACATGCAGACTGAGCTTTGCCAAAACACACTTTGAAGATTCTGAGGCCACATGGAAAAAGGTGTTATGGTCAGATGGGACTAAAATGTAATTATTTGGCCTCAACACCAAACGATATTCTGGCGAAAATCCAATACAGCTCACCATCCAACTAACACCATTCCTACAGTAAAGAATGGAGGTGGTAATATCCTCGTATGGCAGTGTTTCTCTGGACTGGGGTACTTGTCAGGATAGATTGAAGAATGGATGGGGCAAAATACTGTCAAATTTTTCAAGAATATCTGCTGCCCACAATGACCCAAAGCACACAGCAAAAATGACCACATAGTGGTTGAAGGAGAAAAAGGTGAAAGTCCTTGCATGGCCTAGTCAGAGCCCAGACGTAAACCCCATTGAAAATCTCTGTATTGACTTGAAGACTGCAGTCCACAAACAGTTACCATCAAATTTAATTGAACTTAAGCAGTCCTGCAAAGAAGAATGGGCAAATATTGAAAGTGTAGATGTGTAAAGTTAGTAGAGACATAGCCCAACAGACTAAAGGCTGCAATTAAAGCAAAAGGTGGTTCAACAAAAGGGGTTGATCCTTTTTTCAACTCAGTGATTCTGTTTTTGAATTTGTTTCTGACATGTTTGTGTTATATCTTTCACTTGGATGTTATAAGATGCACCTAGTATATACAGCCAGATAAAAGAAAAACTGTGTCTGTGTTAATTTCAAGCTGCAAAGGAACAAAATGTGATTATTTTAAAGAAGGGTGATTCTTTTCTATACCCACTACATTTCTAGTATGTAAGAAAACAAAGACAAAGGGAGAGGGGGGGGGGGGGTGTAAATTGCTAAAGGATTAATTTTCCCTCTGTAATAAAATAAACCTCTGATATCCGGACAAGTGCGGTAGAAGATGTCACCTTGTACCAGTGGCGGCCTGGCGCACGGGCGCCGCCCCCCATCCCTGCTTCTGCCCCCCTATCCATGCGCCTGGCCCCTTTAAGAATGCCGGACACATGGACTGCTATGGTGGGGGCGGGAGGGGGGGGTGTATTTTTTTGAAGCACCTGATTAGACTTCAAAATAGGATGGGCTCGGGGCACAGAGAGTGTGTCCTGATCCCAATGAATTGTGTGACCATAGCGAATGAATAATCAC
>CM053028.1:215799461-215801961 GCA_028564925.1 Lithobates sylvaticus
GGATCAGGACACACTCTCTGTGCCCCGAGCCCATCCTATTTTGAAGTCTAATCAGGTGCTTCAAAAAAATACACCCCCTCCCGCCCCCACCATAGCAGTCCATGTGTCCGGCATTCTTAAAGGGGCCAGGCGCATGGATAGGGGGGCAGAAGCAGGGATGGGGGGCGGCGCCCGTGCGCCAGGCCGCCACTGGTACAAGGTGACATCTTCTACCGCACTTGTCCGGATATCAGAGGTTTACTTTATTACAGAGGGAAAATTAATCCTTTAGCAATTTACACCCCCCCCCCCCTCTCCCTTTGTCTTTGTTTTCTTACATACTAGAAATGTAGTGGGTATAGAAAAGAATCACCCTTCTTTAAAATAATCACATTTTGTTCCTTTGCAGCTTGAAATTAACACAGACACAGTTTTTCTTTTATCTGGCTGTATATACTAGGTGCATCTTATAACATCCAAGTGAAAGATATAACACAAACATGTCAGAAACAAATTCAAAAACAGAATCACTGAGTTTTTTTTTTTTTTTTAATATTTATCTTTATTTATCAAAAATTTTCTATTGTTACAATTTAACATACAAAGCATTTATACATAAGGTGTCAGCCTATTCCTTGTACATTCATATGCATATCCTTGTATCTTCGTAAATTTGCTAACACCTTTCATCATCCTAATCCACCTCCATTTATTCCACAACTACCAACATATTCATTCTAAAATAAAAATAAGTGCAAGAAGAAGAAAAAAAAAAAAAATAAAAATTAAATAAATAAAAAAAAAAAAGAAAAAAAAGGGAAGGAGAAAAAACATAAAGGGGTCCCTTATCTCTCTCTTACTAAATCCTTCCATCCTGGGTGTGATATTTTAAATCGTAACCAGGTTTGCCAGGCATTATTTGCTTCCTCTCTATTTGCATTTTCTTTTTCCATTCTTGTCTCCAGTTTACACATTTCGTCCATCTCCCTTTCCCATTCTTCTATATTAGGACCACTACTGTTTTTCCATTTCCTGGCAATAATAGTTCGTGCTGCCGTTAAAAAGAATTTCAGGGTTCCCTTTCTCACCCTTTTTACCGAACCCATATTCATGGATATTACCGACATCAAAATGTCAGGTTTAAGTTCTATTCCTGTCATCAAAGCGTATGTTTTATATATCTGTTCCCAGAAGTTGTATACTCCAGGACAGTCAAACCATATATGTGACATGGTTCCGACGGCTTGGAGGCATCTCCAGCATATTTTGCTATTCTCAGAATTAATTTTATTCATATCTATTGGACATCGGTACCATCTTGTCAACAATTTATAGTTTCTTTCTTGATCTCTGCTAGATTTGGATAATTTGTAAATAATTCTAAAGGCTTCTTTCCATTTCTCTTTAGGGATGTCTATTTCTAATTCCTCCTCCCACCTTTTTATATATATGATCTCTTTTATCCTGTTGTTTTTCATTAAATATTTATATACCGTAGACAGGTTATGGGTCGATTTCTGTTCTTCTATTAATATTTCTTCAAGGGCCAATAAAGGTCTACTTATTGCGTCCTGCTTTGCTATTTGGGAGATGTATTTATTTAATTGCCAATACTGAATCCAGTTGTTTTTATATTCTATACCCATATCTTCAAACCGTATTACCCTATCCTGCTCAATTATGTCTCTTATTCTAGTATCTTGTTCTTTCTTCCATTTTAAGAAGGTTCCTGTATTCATTGCTAATGGAAATTCGGGGTTATCAAATAAGGGAGTCATTGGCCCTATATATGTTGTTCCTTTGCCTAGTCTTATTAGTCCATCCCATACTTTCAATACCCGGCCTGCAAAGTACGGCATATCTCCGTCTGGTGGACGTCTCTCTTTTCTGATCCACGGCAGGGACTTTAGGCTAATAGTTGAGATCTCTTTTTCCAATCTGACCCACTCTTTAGAATCTTCATTTTGGAACCAATCTATTAGTCTAGTTATCAGGGCCGCCTTTAAGTATATCGAGATATCGGGGAGTGCCAGTCCTCCTTCCTCTTTAGAACGGGTCAGTATTGACCTGCTTATTCTAGCAGGTTTGCCGGCCCAAATGAAGCTTCCTATAATTTTGCGTATCTGATTTAACATTTTCTTTATAGGGAAGAGAGGTATGGCCTGAAATATATATAAAATCTTAGGTAAGATATCTATTTTTATAATATTTATCCTCCCTATCCAGGAGTGATTCCCTTTTGCATATTGTTGGAGTAGCTTACTTATTTTATTTATGATTGGGAGGTAATTAAGTTCATATAATTTATCCAAATCTTTAGGGATATAAATTCCTAAGTATTTTACTGCTACAGGTTGCCATTTGAAAGGAAAATTAGCCCTAATTATTTCTATTTTGTTTTCAGGAAGTATAATCTCCATTATTTCGGATTTATTGTAATTTACTTTAAAATTACTAACTCTGGCAAAATTATCAAATTCTTGTATTAAGTTGGGGAGTGTTATTACCGGGTTTGTTATAT
>CM053028.1:215806961-215877845 GCA_028564925.1 Lithobates sylvaticus
GGTTTCCTCCTGATTCTCTTCCTCACTCCTCACTCTTGCTCCCAATTAGATGTTTATTACAGTACCTACAAGCCAATATTGTGGGGACTTTACGGATTCATGCAGCTATATAACTTGCATTGATATGAACTTGCGGGATATGTCCTTCTCCTGCGTGGATCTAATGTGGAGTATATAGGACCTCCTGAGGTGTTTAGGTGAAATATGTACTTAAGTTCTCAGCAATATTGTATTCTTACACAGACATAGGATAAAGTGTGCAGAGATCAATAAAATATCCAAAAATATACCCAGGGAGGGAAAAAAAAGGAAAAAAAGCAGAGAAAAGTCCGTTTACTATTATTTTGGGATTTTCGGCTTATACATCTTGATCTTTCCCAGATTTAGGGCCTTCCAGGTATTTCCAGCAGACAGTCCTATACCATATATAGCTTTTAGTATACAGTCTCTTGGGGTATTATAACCTTTATCTCAGGCCGGTGTTTGTGTAAGTAACCTCCTGAAGTATCTATACCAGTGCCAATGCCAGTTATATGTTGCATAGAAAAGAAAGGATCTTACCTCCCATGCATATTTAGTTGAGACTGGATCATATCTACCTGAGCTATCACCGCGCTGTTGCGCCTGTAGTGTCTCCTGCTTGACTTTCAAAAAAAGTGCATGTCTCCTTTGAGGTCTCGGCTACCGCCGGGAATGCCCGAACCTCTCCGTGCGAGTCACCACTCTGATGCCTCACCGTTCAGATCCTCTTCGGATTATTCCGCTGGGGCCGTGAGACGGTGGGACGAAGGAGCGCTGGAACGAAGTCCTTCAACCTTGGTGAGGTAGGTCCTTCGCTCCTTCACTCCTATGTTTGTCGGCTTTGTCCCTGGTTGTAGGATCTTCTGGCAGGTAGGCGTCCTCTATGTCGGCTTTCCTCCCCGAGGATCCCGGCTGGATCAGCCTTGCTGCTTTAAGCTGTATATGCCGAGTAAGGCAGGGCTGTCTCCGATATTTTCGATTTTGATAGCGGGGTTTGCTGGAGAGTCTACTAGTAATCTTGAGCCGATATGGACAGGATGAGTGCAAACATTGCTGCTACGGCTCTCCGGCTGTGCGATCATGACAGGATGAGTGCAAACATTGCTGCTACGAACTCTCCGGCTGTGCGACCAGGTTGCTGTCTGTCAGGTACTCGTTAGGGAACGCCCGTTTCCCATGTTCATTCTCGTTAGCTTGTCAGCATCCTTTTTCTCTACAGCTGGGTGATTGGGGAGGGAGAGAGCATTGCTCAACACACGTCCGCTCCGGTCAGCGTCATCCCCCCCACATTTTTTTGCTGTAGGCCTCTTGGTAGCCTCTCTAAACCAGTTTCCTCTTGGCTCTGTCATCCAGTTTGGAGCAATGTTCTGATCCAGGTAGGGTCTGTGTTGTACCAAATATCTTCCACTTCTTAATAATAGACTTCACTGTGCTTCTAGGCATTGATAAAGCCTTTAAAAAAATTGTACCCATCTCCTGACTTGTGCCTGTCCACAACTTTAACCCGCAGATCTTTTGACAGTACTTTGCCACCTATAGTTGATTGTTTGCTTCAGTTGCACTATCAGGGACAGATAAATGAAAGTTATTTTCATGCTGAGCTAATCAAAATGACCACAGCTGATCACAGTTTACAGTCAAGTAGCCTTGTGTGCCTTTGAGAATGTGATTAGCTACATCTGATTGAGTTTACAAGTAATTTTTAGGAGGGGGGTGTGACGGAACGTCCCTACACTCCTCTTGAGTGCGTTCGTCATATATCACTTCCTCCCAGTCTGGATATAGATATCAGATATTCAAACCGCTCCCAAGCACCAAACGAGACGACACTTGCTTAGTGCTAGCATGGACTGTTTTATTACAAAACCAAACTGACATTTATATACAGTAGAAGAGGAGATCCCCCCTCCTGCTCATATTACTCTAACAATACACCTGTAACAACTTAACATAAACTAATTAACTAATCCCTTTAAGCAGCCGATGTGACTCATCAGGATTTCCCTACAGGTAAGACTTGTCACCGAGCTAAACACAGTTGATTATAAATTATCATAATTACCACCACAAGACATTTCATCACAATAGCAGGAGACCACCAGTAACAGACGGACCATCTCCTACATTGTACAGAGGACAATTGTACATGAGACCACACACATTATATATACACATATATACAGCATTGAATCTGACTGGGGTTGGGGTTCTCCTTCACCCTGTGCCCCTTAAAATCCAGGGCCCATAATCGGTTGGCAGGAGGCTCGCATTTAGTCCTCTCAAAAGCCTGTGTCCCGGCTAGGTCTGTCACAGGGGGTGATCCTTTTTCCAACTCAGTGGTTCTGTTTTTGACAAAAAAATTCTGACAAGTTGGTATTATATCTTTCACTTGGAACAAAACTGTGTCTGTCTTCATTTCAGGCTGCAAAGCAACAAAATGTGATTATTTTAAAAGGGGGGGGGGGGGGGGATTCTTTCTATACCAATTGTATGCTCATATGTTGAATTGTTTAAAATACATAGAACAAGCAGTCGGCAGTAGTAAAATGGTAGGAGGAAACAATCAGCACGGGATCTTTGAAACAGCATAATATCAAATTAGCCAGATTTACACTCCTGCTTCCTTAAACCACCACCCTCGGTAATTTTGGATGAGATCATGTTTTACTTTATTTTTAAAATGCTAAAAGGTCATCATGTATAGGTATTTGCTTTTCCAGTTACAATACTGTCATCATTTTCAGTGAAGAGGTATCAGAAATTCTGAATATCCGAAGGGAAATTCTGTTCTGTCTATAGAAGATACATTTTCCCATAGGATATAATTAGTGTACACTGTGCTCACCATAAAGTTCTAACAGAATAGGGGAAGTTAAACATGGAGCTTTAATCATATCAATAAGTTAAACTCCAATTCTCATTTTAATTTCACTTTTAAATAGAATGCCCTGTTCTACTATAAAGATAACACCATAATGTCATTGTACTGGAAATAGTGTAAAATATAGAGTATATTCATACTTTAGTTTCTCCAGTTGACTGTATTAAATCACATAGGCTTGGCAGAATCTTGCAGACACCCCTACAAATTGTTATGGCTTATGTCTGAACGCTGCTGCTAAATTTGCCCCTCAGGTTTTCTGCACTGGCAACATGACAGCGACAATTTACAAAACCTACAGGGGACAATAAAACAAGCAAGAGCTGGAGGCATAAGATGTTCAGGCAAAGTCAAGTAACAGAGCTCATGGCCACTGGGAAACAGTTGGAGATGACTGACGGGCTTGACCAGAGGCAAGGCCAGGTGCCTTGGTTAACAGCATGAATGTTTTTAGGTTGCCTCTATAAAAAAATAGCATGAAATCACAAAGTACATACACTGTGTATTATCCAACACTTTAAAGAGGAGCTTCAGTCTCTTGTGTAAAAATTAGAAGTCAGCAGCTACAAAAACTGTAACCGCTGACTTTTTAATAAACAGCCACTCAGCTGTCTCACGATCCAGCGATGGGCTCACCCTAGCCTTTTTAACCTCCTGACGTCTGTCCCCAGCGTCGGTGTCATAACTGTGGACACCTGGTTGTGACAGCTTGCGACTTCCCAGCCAGATGCCCACTACGCATGTGCGAGCTGCGCTGCACATAATGAGTGGTCCCACAGTCTTCTGGGACCTGTCACGTGTCCCAGAAGACTGCAAAGAGGGAGAAGGGAGGGGGGAACTTCAGTTTTCGAGGTCAGACGGAACAGAAATGGGAGCAGGTAGCTGGCAAAATCGGGTATCCCCTTCAAAAGCTCAATTTCACAAACAGGATCGGGAAAGGAGGACTTAAAGCGGAACTTACCCTTTTGGGTGGAACTCTGCTTACTGTGTAAGCAACCACAAAATTACAAAAATGTAATATTGTTTACCTTTGAGATAACCATAGAGTATGTACAGCTCATAATAATATATTGGAGTGTAATCAAAGGCAAAGTACGTTTAGGCATTAGGCTAGATAAAGCATTATTTTTCTGATGCCCAAAAATTTCCAAATGTAGGGATGAAACATCTGTGAAAGAATTCCTACTTTAGGACAATCTTTATCCTGGGGGTAATAGCACTATTGCCACCATATATAAGAGAGCTGTCTTTGGGAGTAGCAGTAGGTGTGCTTTTAATGGGAATTGTTATACTCTGGTAACTTTTATATATTTTTTTGTAAAATAAATTATCTTAAATTGAGGACATGTTTTTTAAAGTATTAGGTGGTTGATAATTAGCTTGATTATTCATTCACATATTACTATAATGTATCCATTGTAGTCTAAACAGTGGTGTTTAATTTAGTTTTTTTCATTACAATGTCACCATAGATTTCGGATAGATAAGGGGTTTGCTAGGCCCATATAGTGGTAGTTCATATTATTGTTTTGAATCTGTTATTGACCAGATTAATATTACCATGTACATTGAAGTTCAGTTTGGATGCAGCCACATTGAATAACTGTGGTGCCCAGGCACAAAGCAGTGAAATGATCTCTGGCTCTACTGCAGCTTACATGTAAGTGATATGAATGTAGCACCCTCCTAGCATAAATAGTCTTAGGCCTAAGCATCAAGTGCCATGTTCCTGGGTCCAGTCCTGCACAAGGGGGCCTTCTGGTGCATTATCCTAGAGGAAGCCTCGAGGAAGACACAGAGGTCCCAGCTAGGCTTAGCTGGGAGGTATATTCACAGATCTGTGTCCAGGGATCAAGTTGGGTCTGGAGGCTAACTGCAGAGAGCCATTTGGAATTTTTGGGGGAAAGAGTCCAGCTGTCCTATGGTGGTGTGAGTCTACATCTCCCTCAATAGGAACAGCCTGGTGGATACTGGCAGGAGGCAACCAATGATCCTGTGCCTAAGTATTAGTTGGCAACATTGTAAAAAAAATGTATAAGGACACTTTTTTGTCTGTAGGCGGAGTCTTAGTATAATTAGAGGGAGGCATTTGTTTGTAGGTATGACGTAGGTATGACATAGCAGGAAACAAAAAATTTAGTGCGTGAAGCTCAAAAAAATGGGCATGGGTTAAACAAAATATTGGGCGTGGCTTAAATGGGGCTTGACTCAAAGGGGGTGTGGTTAGAGTCTGAGATAAAACGATGCAAGGAGGGAGAAAGATAGGGAAAAGGGGGAGGAAGAGAAAGAGAGAAGGAAGGAAAGAAAGAGGGATGGTTGGACAGCAGGCCCAGATCCTACACCACCATAGAAATATGTGTATTTCAGAAAGTTTAACAATCAGCAGATAAAGATACTCCAAACACCTGGTGTTAGCGCTTCAATCATCCCGGCACCATGGTTGTTATGGTGTCAGGATAATTGAAGCGCATTTTTTTCTATTATTATATTATTAGCTGCCACTAACTCCCCGCCCCACGGCCTTTCCCACAAAAGGTCATAGACCGGCAGCAGGGACAGGGTTGGCGGCAGCTCAATTTCTATTGGCAACCACTCGGCCAGCCCTGCCTCTTGTTTGTTCCCCTCAGCAAGTGGCCAGGCTCCACGAGAGCAGGTCTACTGTAAAATTGCGGCCGGCGGAGACAATTCACTGCCGGCCATGGACCTCTAGCGGTGATGATAAAAACATTTCCTGAGAAACGCTAAAAGCGTGACAAAGGTCTAAATCCCATCTAAATTTGGGACAGATGCCAACTTTGGCCTAAGTGAGTAGATGACCCCCAATGCTGAAGGAAAGTGACTGTGTGTAGATTTTAACTCTGGAAGGAGTACAGGTCAGCTGCAGCATAGAGATCCTTTGGGTCAGTCAGTCTTGTACAGTCTAGCCAACAACTTTTGCAGTGCAGCCAAGTTGTAAAGTTTGCAGTTCATGATGGTATACTATGCTCCCTATCCCTATCCAAGTAAATTTTTTCCACAAAAAAGGAAAAAATAAACTCCTAGACTGTTCCTTGGAGCCAATGGAAGAGTGCTGAAAATGCGGTGTGCTTGGCTGTGTGTGCTTTGAGGGAAAAAATAGGACCATATTCACCAGCACTTCTAATGGGGTGCACTACGTGAATACCAGGTTGTAAGACTGCATATTTCCAGCTGCTGACTTTTTTGTACAGTAATGGCAGAGTGAATTTAAATTGTATCTAAATCCAAAAACAAAAATGTAATATATTGCTGACTACCAGTACTTGGATGTGTTAGCTGCATAGGTTTTCTTTTCTTTAGGCTTTTTCACTTTAGTTTCATCTGGTGATCTGGCCAGTAAGTCTGTTATGTTTCATTTTCCTTTAATAGACCAAACTGTGCAGACAAAGTAGCAGTTACAGAGTTGAAACAAGCCAACACTGACAGGTGTACTTACAATGATCAGCGTTTATTCATTTATGTAAAATCTTTATCCCAAAAGGAAAACCAAAATGTTGCTGTAGCTGCTTAAAATCTGTAAGCTGGAGTTTGGTGACAATGCTACTGTCCAAAATGTGGCTATGCTTAGCCACACTAAGTGTGTTACTGGTAGGATCACCAGGTGTAAATAATGGAAAAAGTTTAAAATGAAAAACGAATGCAGCCACCACATCTAAGAACTGATAAGCTCTAATATATTACATTTCTGTTTTGGGGGTTTAGATACACTTTAAAACATAAAATACATTTCTGCACTGTCTAATGCCGTGTACACACGGCCGGACTCTTCGACAGCAAAGGTCCGACGAAACGAATCCGTCATACAATTTGATCGTGTGTGGGCTTCATCAGACCTTTGCTGTCGAAAAATCAGACGGACTTTAGATTTAGAACATGTTTCAAATTTTTCCGACGGACTTGAGTCCGGTTGAAAAATCTGTTCGTCTGTATGCTAGTCTGATGGACGAAAACTGATGCAAGGGCAGCTATTGGCTACTGGCTATGAACTTCCTTATTCTAGTCCGGTCGTACGTCATCACGGTTAAATCCGTCGGACTTTGGTGTGATTGTGTGTGTCCAAGTCTGTTCATTCGGAAAGCCCGTTGGAAGTCCACCAAAAGTCCGTTGGGGTGACCTTCGGACCTAGTCTGCCGGAAAGTACGGTCGCGTGTACACGGCATTAGCCTACTCTACAATGCCACTATCTTGCCTTATGTGTGTGTTAGAATCACTTGCAAAATTATTAATTTACTATAATATGAGTTTGCTAAGTCTGAAAGTTACTTTTGTGACTTCTAATATTTTTTACAACATTGCCATCTAGTGGTGACACGTTGTATAACATATTTCATGTCTTTAACCACTTAAAGGTAATTTTTTATTTATTTTTAAATAACAAACATGTTATACTTCCCTCCACTGTGCAGCTCGTTTTGCACAGAGGGGCCCCGAACCTGCTCTTCCGGGGTCCCTCTGCGGCTGTTTCAGCTCCTCCCTGGCAGAAATAACTAGCTTCATGTGAGCTCTCTCGCATGGTGGTTAGTTCTTGCGGGCGCACTCCCGTGATACAGCCAGTGGCTATAGCCGCTCACTGTATCACTCGGCCCCGCCCCTGTCACGCTGCGTCATTGGATGTGATTGACAGCAGCGCGAGACAATGGCTGTGTACAACATTTGACTTATGCCTTACCCTGCCGCCCAATTGTATTGTATACAATAATCCCTTTGCTCTATAGTAAATGCATTTACTGTCATATTAACCACTTTCAGACCGGACCAATTTGCAGCCAAAGGACCAGGCCCCTTTTTGCGATTCGGCACTGCGTCGCTTTAACTGACAATTGCGCGGTCGTGCGACGTGGCTCCCAAACAAAATTTACGTCCTTTTTTTTCCACAAATAGAGCTTTCTTTTGGTGGTATTTGATCGCCCCTGCGGTTTTAATTTTTTGCACTATAAACAAAAATAGAGAAACAATTTTGAAAAAAATGCATTATTTTTTACTTTTTGCTATAATAAATATCCCCAAAAAATATATATTTTCCTAGAGGGGGTGACTGGGATCGCCTTATTCTACAAAGGGAAACCCTTTGGATTGAAAAACTCAATGCTACCCAACCCCCAGGCTTGAACGAGACGATATCGTATAAGCCATTCCTGTAAAAATTTGGGTTACACTTAGCCTCGCCCCACATCTTGGGCAAGATGATAATATCTATGCCGTCTAGCATTCCTGTCATTTCCTATGCCTCTGTGACATAATGACTTTGCCTTGCTGTTTATGATTTATAAAGGACCCTTATGGACTTTTGTATAACAGTCCACTATTATTGTGTAACACGACAATTTTGTGTATTGCCTGTATGTGCATATTTTTATTATTTTTTTCATGTTATCTGTAAAATAACCCTTTGCTGTACAGTTGTGTCACCTCGCCTATGCATTATCAAGGAGTTTAGCCATGAGAGTCTGGTTCCCTTTAATTAGGGCCTTCCCGGCAGATATGTGCCCATCTTGGAGGGACCACAAACCCTCTTACCTATTGGCCCTATTTAAATATTTGGGCCTTTTGGAGCGTACTCTCCCACTAGGGGTTCACCAGACACGCGCCTTTGTGACACAAACCCCGGCGTGTGCTACTGTCCCACTGGCAAGCGGCATCCCCATGATGTCTGCAAACCAAGTTCGGACAGTCTATTTGCTGCTGTTGACGTTTAGTTGCCCTGGTTACTTCCTTCCCGGACCTTCCCGACGCATGCGCACGTCTCGATCTGTTGCGCATGCGCGAGCCCGGCGCGATGGGTACTACGTCATCACGCCGAGCCACGCAGCTTCAGCCATCATGGCGGTGTGTGTCTCACACCGCGCGGCCCGGCTGGTGCACCTTCTCTCCTGGGAGGATACGTAGATGGGCTGATTGATGACGCCGACGCGCGCCACACCTGTGGCGGGCGTCGGCGTCATTGATTGGGGCGCCTATATGACGGTGTGTTTACACCGTCAGTAGGCACATGGAACCATCCTGGATGCGGACGAATTGTGGGAATCCCAGCCACCTGGTATGTAATCTAAAAGCCAAACCTCTATTACTAATTATCCTTGCCATCGGTCTATTACCTTATTGATTGGGACCATTATCTTCTCCCTTTCCAGACTTTAGAGGTTGGATATTGTACCCTACAAACGGTCTTATGTGCTCAGATTACAACCGTTATATCTGTCCACCTAATACAACCAAAACTAGCTGACTCCCCACGTCCTGGCATCCTGGTTCGGCTTTGACATAATCTGTGTAAGTGCTCTTTAACTTTAACGATTACTTTTCATGGCACTAGTTCTCAGTCCCCCCCCCTCTCTTCTTTTTTCCCCCCTCTCCATTTCCCACCCCCCCCCCTTTTCCCCTCACCCCCCCCCTGTTCTTTTTCCCCCCCTTTCCTCCCTCCCCCCCTTTTTTTTTTCCCCCCAACCCCCTTCCCCCCCTTCCCCTTCCCCTTCCTTCCCCCTCTTCCACCCCCGTTTCCCTCGTCCCCTACCCCCTCTCCCCTCACGGGCCCTCCCATCCCTCATTTCCCCCCCCCCTCCCTCCTTTCCTTTACCTTTCCCCCCCCCCTCTCCCTTCTCATGTCTCCCCACTCTTTTCTTCCTTTCCCTTCCCCCCCCCTTCCCAACCCTCCCCCCCTCCTCCCTTTCCCCCACGTTTCCCTTGCCTCACTTCCCCACCATTTTCCCTTCCCCCCCCCCCTCTCCTCCCCTTTCTTCATCCTTATCTTTGGGAATTTATGCACACTCATCCCACAAATTCATCACTGGTGGTGATGGTAATTTACTAATTAATACACTTATATTTATGCATTCCCTTTATCGTCATTGCTTAGTCCATGTAGTAACGCCCCCATATCTGCCGGGTAAAAGAAAATTAGTTGGGCAAGTGGTTGGTAACATGTGGGTCTATCGCTTCTCCAATAAGAAAAAATATATTTGTGGAGGCCTAGTGTGCATCAACACGGCCTATACCCCTAAGAGAAGCTTAAACAGATAGACATAGAGAATGTATGCATATAAACAAAAGTACGTTTTATTAGGGCAGTAGGCCCAAAAGATAAATTGAGTAGGTGAAAATACAGTTTTACATGAAGTCAAAAATATACATGAGAACGCATGTGACCAAAGACATGTACATTAAATGCATAGATTGCACAATAACTTGCGATATTATCAAGGTCTTTCAGGAGAATGCCGACATGTTTCGGACGAGCGTCCTTTTTCAAGGCAATTACAGTTCCTGTGTTTGCTCAATAGTACTGTATAAAACAGAGTAAGGGCATTAGTATACAATATATATTTTGAAAAAATAATAAAGAGCTTGTGTTTTTACCGTTGAATGATCATGGTACTCACTTGCAAAGCATTGAAAGGAAAGGGCCAAAGTAGCCCGGTGGTCTTGGGGTACAGGAGTATGGTCTTGGGGTGTTCACAAGGTATATTTGATCTGTGCTGTTAAAAGCAATAGACTGCTGGGCGCTCGATTGGCTGCAAGATCTCAAGCCAGGCACCGTGAGGTTGCTGTGGCTATATGTACCTAGGCCAAAGGCAGTAGGAAGCTGGGGGGTAGATTGAGTAAATGGGATAGTATTAGACTCGGTTACAGGTCTAAAGAGTATGTAATTCAAAACAGCATGAGGTCAAAAAAGTAATTTACCTGGTGAACAGAAGTCCTGTGTAAAGATGCGTCAGAGCGCCGGCAGGGAAGTGTTGTGTCTAATCCCGCCATTGCTCGGGTTTAAATAGGGATGGGAAGTGCTATCAGCTGAGCGGGCCATCACATGTGGTGGGCGCGCTCAGCTGTAAGGTGATGATCAAGGCCAGGTAAGGGGATAATGGCTCAGACGCCATATGTATTCCCCAAGAGATCTCTGAGGCGGCGGCACCGCACGTCGTCACGCCCCGGGGGGGGCGGGGCCGCGTGCGGCGTCGGAGCGTCACCGACGCGGGTAGACAAAACCCCTCCCCGCTCGCTGGAACGCAAGCGGGGGGCAGCAGAGAGGAAACGTGCGCCTCAGGGGATAGGAGGTGCGCACGCGCGAGGGAAGGTCCGCGCATGCGCACTGTCTTACCCGCGCCGGGCAGCCAGGGAATCAAGTCCATACAGAAGAAAAGCCAAGTACAAGTTTTGGAAAGTGGTATAATGTATTTAAAGGAGTACTTCCCTGCAAATAAATTATGCAGGGGAATGTCAATGTGTTGCAAGTGGGCCAGAGTATCATATAAACGGGTTATACACCCCCTATTGGAGAGAGACAGGTAGTGCATTGACATAACAGATACATTGGTATTCAAGTATATTTTACAATGGAAAATAGACATTTACATTGATCAATTTAGATAACAATATGTCAGGCAGTACAGACGAAATTAAAGCTGTCATATATGTAGACATGGTATTTGATCAGTAGGACAGGCAGTTTGGTAGATACCAAAAGTAGTAGAGCAGAATACCTATCTTGTAGGCGGAGTGCTGTTGGTTAGATGGGAAACAGAGTGAGGTCTCGGGATTAGAATATTAAACGGGACCCAACATGGTTTCGAGGGGATTAGAGGTCAAGTTCGCATACCCCTGATTCAAAACCTTCAAGGTAGGGCTTGAAGTTGAATGCCTCGTTGAGGCCCGGGGGAGATGTGGCATTGAGATGGAATATCCATCTAAGCTCACTTTGGAGCAAGGCTTTATTGTAGTCACCACCTCGATTGGGTGGGGGAATATGGTCAAGTGCTTTGAATACAATTTGGGGGGTTGAGTCTTGATGGACAGTTGCACAGTGTCGCCCTAAAGGGAAGTCAGGGTCTTTTTGGTTAATGCTCAGGGTATGTCGATAAATACGTTTCCAAAAGGGCAGTTTGGTTTTCCCAACATAAAAACACCCGCATTCGCATTCGAGTAAGTATACAATGCCGACCGAACGGCAGTTAACAAAATGTTGCGAGCGGGGAGGGGTTTTGTCTACCCGCGTCGGTGACGCTCCGACGCCGCACGCGGCCCCGCCCCCCCAGGGCGTGACGACGCGCGGCGCCGCCGCCTCAGAGATCTCTTGGGGAATACATATGGCGTCTGAGCCATTATCCCCTTACCTGGCCT
Source organism: Lithobates sylvaticus (assembly GCA_028564925.1). Classification (NCBI taxonomy): domain Eukaryota; kingdom Metazoa; phylum Chordata; class Amphibia; order Anura; family Ranidae; genus Lithobates; species Lithobates sylvaticus. Next base: position 215,818,993 of record CM053028.1, read on the forward strand.
TGATCATCACCTTACAGCTGAGCGTGCCCACCACATGTGATGGCCCGCTCAGCTGATAGCACTTCCCATCCCTATTTAAACCCGAGCAATGGCGGGATTAGACACAACACTTCCCTGCCGGCGCTCTGACGCATCTTTACACAGGACTTCTGTTCACCAGGTAAATTACTTTTTTGACCTCATGCTGTTTTGAATTACATACTCTTTAGACCTGTAACCGAGTCTAATACTATCCCATTTACTCAATCTACCCCCCAGCTTCCTACTGCCTTTGGCCTAGGTACATATAGCCACAGCAACCTCACGGTGCCTGGCTTGAGATCTTGCAGCCAATCGAGCGCCCAGCAGTCTATTGCTTTTAACAACACAGATCAAATATACCTTGTGAACACCCCAAGACCATACTCCTGTACCCCAAGACCACCGGGCTACTTTGGCCCTTTCCTTTCAATGCTTTGCAAGTGAGTACCATGATCATTCAACGGTAAAAACACAAGCTCTTTATTATTTTTTCAAAATATATATTGTATACTAATGCCCTTACTCTGTTTTATACAGTACTATTGAGCAAACACAGGAACTGTAATTGCCTTGAAAAAGGACGCTCGTCCGAAACATGTCGGCATTCTCCTGAAAGACCTTGATAATATCGCAAGTTATTGTGCAATCTATGCATTTAATGTACATGTCTTTGGTCACATGCGTTCTCATGTATATTTTTGACTTCATGTAAAACTGTATTTTCACCTACTCAATTTATCTTTTGGGCCTACTGCCCTAATAAAACGTACTTTTGTTTATATGCATACATTCTCTATGTCTATCTGTTTAAGCTTCTCTTAGGGGTATAGGCCGTGTTGATGCACACTAGGCCTCCACAAATATATTTTTTCTTATTGGAGAAGCGATAGACCCACATGTTACCAACCACTTGCCCAACTAATTTTCTTTTATTCATATATGGTTACCCCATACAAATCCCCTACCTGGGCAAGTGATTGCTAGCAAAAGTTACCTCTATATATTTATGTCTATGTATATCTCAGTCTGAATACTATTTTTGACTTTATCTTCTGCAAACAAACTTTTAATTACTATTTGAGCCTGTGTTTGAATACCCCCCCTTCTCTTTGCCCCTCCCTTACTACCATGGCAATCTTCCTTGGAGAGGACTGGGAGACTCGCATGACTAGTACCCTACAACAGTTTCAGTCTAATGAATTTATTGAATCTCAATTGAGATTCGTTTTTCTTAACCTCACGCATACTGTCCAAAAGAAGGCTTCTCTTTTTTGGCACATTAAATCATTTAAGGACTATATTGCCCACGGTATTAACCCTTTCGGCCTCAGGGTACAAATTTTTCCTACGTTTCAGGACATTCCCCCAGACTTCAAGCAGGCCTGGGAGGGTGTCCTCAAACAATGTTCGATTGACTTAATGAAACTTTTGATACAACAATACGAGACACAAATGTCCTGTCTTGATGCCAAATTAGCATCAATTAGCACCCAATTGACACAATTTTTGGATCATCCATTATACAAAACTTTAGACCTCCAACTTAAAACACGATTTGATAAATTTAATCACGATACTTTGTCGCAGAAGGACAAAAAATTCTTCCGCGACAAAAAAGCATTTCAAGAGGAAAGAGCATACAAATGGAATGAAGCCAATCGTGCTGCACGCCCACCAGCCTCTGGACGCTTTGCTTCTAAACCACTGCCTCCCAAGCCCACTGCCGACCGTAACACGACATCCTCACACGTCCCACCTAGACCTAACCTCACACGGGGTCCACGCAACCCTAAAAGAGGCCGCACACCCAATTTGTCCAGTGACGAGGTCTCCGATCTCGAGGGACCGACCGACGACTCACCGGTCAGACACCCGTCGGCCGCTTCCTCGATTTCGAAGACCTCTAGATCACACTCCCTACCCTCCTCCTCCCAACATCCTGATTTTTTAGATTTGATGCGTGCATCACAAAGAATCCAACACAACAATTCCCACCAACCCAAAAGAACACCCAGATAAATCCCCCCTCATGTAACATTATTAACCTTTCGAGTTATTCACTTACTAACCACGAAATCTCAGTCCTCGAAAAGGGACTTACTTTTTGCCCTGTATCTCACATAGATAAATTCACCGTTATTAAAGACATTCATCTATTTGTCCGTAAACTTTTATTACACAGTATTTACACTCCCAATCCTTTTTCAGACTCTCTTTTACACTCTGCAGCAGAGACCACCGCCCTCCAACAGTTAACAGAACTCTTGGAGGAAAGCGACAACTCTAACTTAATAGATACTCTAGATCTTGACACTATCTTAGCCAGTACTGAGGAAGACCCTCCCACTCAACCCTGTCCCTCTTCAAAAATCACCATCAAAAAGAAATCTATTTTTTTTCCGCCCCCGAGCACCAATCCACGAGCAGCACTATTTTTACAGGCAGTAACACGGGAAATCCGTAATCTAAAAATCCACCCCAATCGTTCCAAGGCAAGAAATTTCTCATATAATCAACACCTTGCCCTTCAAAATCTAAAAACGAACCCTTCAATAATTATAAAACCCGCCGATAAAGGCGGAAACATAGTCATCCTTGACAGAGCAGACTATACTCAAATGTGTCATGACATCCTGCAAAATAAAGAATGGTACAAAAAGATCCCCACATCCTTTATTTCTTCAGCACAACAACAATTATACACACTTATAGATTCTGCTACTACCCAAGGGGTTTTGGATAAACACACTAGTGACTACGTTAGAACCAAATTTCCGCGCATAGCTACGTTCTATGCACTCCCCAAGGTGCACAAAAACCTACCTAGACCACCAGGTAGGCCTATAGTTTCTGGAAGAGGTTCGCTTACCGATAACCTCAGCCGATATATTGATAAACTACTTCAACCCCTAGTTATCCAACTCCCTTCCTACATACGAGACACCACCCATCTCTTGCAAGGACTGTCCTCCCTGACAACCGGTCCCGACACTCTTCTTGTCGCGATCGACGTCGAGGCATTGTATAGCTCAATCCCCCATTCCCTGGGGCTTTCGGCCATCCGACACATACTCACTACTACCTCTTTATACTCTGCTGACCTTTCTGCATTTATTATTAATGCACTCAACTTTATTTTAAACCATAACTTCTTTTCCTTTGACGGTTCCCACTACCTCCAAGTACAGGGCGTGGCCATGGGCACTTGTTGCGCACCGGCCTACGCCAATCTGTACTTGGGGGAGTGGGAACGCCTACTTTTTGCAGATGCCTCTGCCGATGTCTATACAAAACATGTTGTTACCTTTCGCCGATATATCGACGACATTTTCATCGTCTGGCAGGGACCCAGTCAAACACTACAGGACTTCTTGACCTACCTTAATACCTCTAACCAACTAAACCTCAAATTTACTATGACTTACAGCCTTACATCCATTTGCTTTCTAGACTTGACTCTTATGAAAGACCTGGAAGGACATATCCAAAGTCATTTATACCGTAAACCCACTGCAGGTAACACTATCTTAGCTGCTTCAAGCTTTCATCCTGAACCCCTCCTTAATTCCATCCCATATGCCCAATACCTTCGTGCCCGTCGCAACTGTTCAACTGAGACCTCTTTCGAACATGAGGCCTCCGTCTTACGTAACAGGCTTTGGGCACGAGGATACTCACATACAGTTCTAAAAATCGCATACAAAAAAGCGAAATCTAAAACACGCACTTCTTTACTTTTTTCCTCAAAGCCCAAGGCAATGAATACTCCGCTGAGAATTATTACTAACTATTGTGAACAACACTCCTCAATCACTCAGATCCTAGAGAAACATTGGCATATTTTAACTACAGATCATTCTTTGTCTCCCTTTGTCACCGTACACCCACTACTTACCTACAGACGAGCTCCCTCCGCGACAAACTAATTAGAAGCGAATACATTGCAGCCAACTATCTGCACAAACAAACAAAAGGGACATTCCCATGTGGGAAATGTAAATATTGCAGATACCTATCTAAATCTAACAGATCCAATACCTTACCTAACGGACAACCTTTCTATCCCCAACATTTTGTTAACTGCCGTTCGGTCGGCATTGTATACTTACTCGAATGCGAATGCGGGTGTTTTTATGTTGGGAAAACCAAACTGCCCTTTTGGAAACGTATTTATCGACATACCCTGAGCATTAACCAAAAAGACCCTGACTTCCCTTTAGGGCGACACTGTGCAACTGTCCATCAAGACTCAACCCCCCAAATTGTATTCAAAGCACTTGACCATATTCCCCCACCCAATCGAGGTGGTGACTACAATAAAGCCTTGCTCCAAAGTGAGCTTAGATGGATATTCCATCTCAATGCCACATCTCCCCCGGGCCTCAACGAGGCATTCAACTTCAAGCCCTACCTTGAAGGTTTTGAATCAGGGGTATGCGAACTTGACCTCTAATCCCCTCGAAACCATGTTGGGTCCCGTTAAATATTCTAATCCCGAGACCTCACTCTGTTTCCCATCTAACCAACAGCACTCCGCCTACAAGATAGGTATTCTGCTCTACTACTTTTGGTATCTACCAAACTGCCTGTCCTACTGATCAAATACCATGTCTACATATATGACAGCTTTAATTTCGTCTGTACTGCCTGACATATTGTTATCTAAATTGATCACTGTAAATGTCTATTTTCCATTGTAAAATATACTTGAATACCAATGTATCTGTTATGTCAATGCACTACCTGTCTCTCTCCAATAGGGGGTGTATAACCCGTTTATATGATACTCTGGCCCACTTGCAACACATTGACATTCCCCTGCATAATTTATTTGCAGGGAAGTACTCCTTTAAATACATTATACCACTTTCCAAAACTTGTACTTGGCTTTTCTTCTGTATGGACTCGATTCCCTGGCTGCCCGGCGCGGGTAAGACAGTGCGCATGCGCGGACCTTCCCTCGCGCGTGCGCACCTCCTATCCCCTGAGGCGCACGTTTCCTCTCTGCTGCCCCCCGCTTGCGTTCCAGCGAGCGGGGAGGGGTTTTGTCTACCCGCGTCGGTGACGCTCCGACGCCGCACGCGGCCCCGCCCCCCCGGGGCGTGACGACGCGCGGTGCCGCCGCCTCAGAGATCTCTTGGGGAATACATATGGCGTCTGAGCCATTATCCCCTTACCTGGCCTTGATCATCACCTTACAGCTGAGCGCGCCCACCACATGTGATGGCCCGCTCAGCTGATAGCACTTCCCATCCCTATTTAAACCCGAGCAATGGCGGGATTAGACACAACACTTCCCTGCCGGCGCTCTGACGCATCTTTACACAGGACTTCTGTTCACCAGGTAAATTACTTTTTTGACCTCATGCTGTTTTGAATTACATACTCTTTAGACCTGTAACCGAGTCTAATACTATCCCATTTACTTAATCTACCCCCCAGCTTCCTACTGCCTTTGGCCTAGGTACATATAGCCACAGCAACCTCACGGTGCCTGGCTTGAGATCTTGCAGCCAATCGAGCGCCCAGCAGTCTATTGCTTTTAACAGCACAGATCAAATATACCTTGTGAACACCCCAAGACCATACTCCTGTACCCCAAGACCACCGGGCTACTTTGGCCCTTTCCTTTCAATGCTTTGCAAGTGAGTACCATGATCATTCAACGGTAAAAACACAAGCTCTTTATTATTTTTTCAAAATATATATTGTATACTAATGCCCTTACTCTGTTTTATACAGTACTATTGAGCAAACACAGGAACTGTAATTGCCTTGAAAAAGGACGCTCGTCCGAAACATGTCGGCATTCTCCTGAAAGACCTTGATAATATCGCAAGTTATTGTGCAATCTATGCATTTAATGTACATGTCTTTGGTCACATGCATTCTCATGTATATTTTTGACTTCATGTAAAACTGTATTTTCACCTACTCAATTTATCTTTTGGGCCTACTGCCCTAATAAAACTTACTTTTGTTTATATGCATACATTCTCTATGTCTATCTGTTTAAGCTTCTCTTAGGGGTATAGGCCGTGTTGATGCACACTAGGCCTCCACAAATATATATCTGCCGGGTAAGGCATTATCGGGCTCGATGGACATCTTTCTCCATATGCACTGGTGAGCTGATGCATCCTATTTTTTTTATGTTGTAATTCCCTTGTATTAATGCTGTGTATATACTATATATTGAACAACCATATTTATTTTAGAGCTATCTCCTGAAGAAGCAGCTTACGCTGCGAAACCGGTTGAGAGACATCTCCTCCCTACGCTCAAACAGACGTCAAGCTTACGGGCTCAGGCCTGCATTCTTTGGTCAAGTTTGATGATTATAAAGGAGGGATTATTGTGCTTGTTTGTTTTTATGCAATTGAACACTTTACAGTGTCTATCATGTAATTTGTCTTTTCTATTAAAAAATTTATGTTTTTCTAAATAATTTTACTTCAGCTCTTGCCTACATTATTCACCAGTACCGAGATAGTCCAATCCCCTTTTCCTTTTCCTTGTGGGTTACCGGCTCACTACACGCAGACTCAGCACCTGCGTCGTTAGACCCAATTACCCCCTGCCTTTTCAAGCATGATGGATGATGGTACTTGTCTAAATTAACGTAATTTTATAACATTAGACTATACTCACACTTTTGACCCAAAAAATATATAAAAAAAATTTTTTTTTCCTCAGTTTAGGTACGTATTCTTCGAAATATTTTTGGTAAAAAAAATCGCAATAAGCGATTATTGATCGGTTTGCGCAGAAGTTATAGCGTTTACAAGATAGGGGATAGTTTTATAGCATTTTTATTAATAATTTTTTTTATTAGTAATGGCGGCGATCTGCGTTTTTTTTTGTGACTGCGACATTATGGCGGACACATCGGACATTTTTGACACATATTTTTGGGACCATTGTCATTTATACAGCAATCAATGCTATTTAAATGCATTGATTCCTGTATAAATGACACTGGCAGTAAAGGGGTTAACCACAAGGGGGCAGTGTAAGGGTTAAGTATGCCTAGGGGTGTGTTTCTTACTGTGGGGGGGCAGATCAATCACAGGGAGCAGAGATCGGCGTCACTAGTTGCTAGGCAGAACGGGGAGATGCTGTTTATCTCGGCATCTCCCCATTCAGCCTTCCCGTGAGACAATCGCGGGTGTCCCCGCGGCGATCGAGTCCGCAGGGACCGTGACCGGACTCACGGGGTCCCGACCGGCGCGGGAGCGCGCCGCTCCCGGCGCGCTCCCGATGGCACGGACAGGCATTAAGGAGGGACTTATATATACACCCTCCTGCCTGTACGTGCCATTCTGCCGACGTATATCGTCGTGCGCTGGTCGGCAAGTGGTTAAAACTGTAATTCTTATATCTAGAACTAAGCTCTACATCTGACACTGTGACCCCTGAAGAAGGACACCTTTTCATAAAACTCCGAAACGCGTCGGGTCTGATGTCTTGTAATATGTTGATGCATTTTTTATTCTTTCAATCGTGTTAAAATGATCTACTTTAACAATTTTCTGTGTATAATTTGTTAAAAATAAACTCTGTTATTACTTTACCTACTGTGTTACTTTGGGGAAAGATTGGTAGTGCCTTAAAAGTCCACAAACCAAGGGGAAAACCTCCTTTTATTCACCTTAATGCATAGGATACATTAAGGTGAAAAAACGCAAACCTTTACAACCCCTTTAAGCCCCGGACCATTTGGCTGGCCAAAGACTAGAGCACTTTTTGCGATTTGGCACTGCGTTGCTTTAACTGACAATTGCGTGGTCATGTGGCGTGGCTCCCAAACAAAATTTTTCCCCACAAATAGATCTTTCTTTTGGTGGTATTTGATCACCTCTGCGGTTTTTATTTTTTGCGCTATAAACAAAAAAAGCGACAATTTTGAAAAAAAAAAATGTATTTTTTACTTTTTACTATAATAAATGTAGCACTGACCCCCGAAGGAGCGGCTGAATTTTTCTGGGCATACCGATTACCTCCACCAGCTCGTAACTTGTTGTCTTTGTCTAGGGGTTCCCAGGGTTGATATCCAGTAACTGTAGAGACCGACACCTGAATTAGTTTTTAGGATTTTTATTCTGCTTAAAACAGTTGAACAAACTCAGTCTCTAAGTTGGGAATAGAGGGTATAAGGATAAAGTTCACAGGAAAGAAGGGATTCCCCCACTATGGGGTTTTTAGGCAGCATGCAACGAATGAAGTCAAGGGAAATGTATAAGATAAAAATAGTTTATTCAAAAATATGTATGACAACTGAATTAGAACATGAGCTCCAGTGCAGGACAATTAAAAACTCGGATATATATAGTGCAGGCTTATCAATAATATCAACCACATGTACAATGTAAGTCACGGGGTAGAAGGATAGCACTGACGCGTTTCAACCCACATGGGGTCTTCTTCAGAGGGGCACGTCCACTAGAAGAAACATAATGTCAATGTATTTAACATAATGCCATTGCAGGTAAGCAATAATCTATAATACAAGGTATTTAGTATAATTACCACAGGGGGCATATATCCAAAAGCTAAAATGAAGAAAAGGTCCTCCCACGTGGAGAATCCTTGGTGTAGAAGTGTATCTCGTCTCGCCCGGGAAGTGCCAGAATGTTCTTAGTCCGTCAGAAAAACATATGGGCCAAAGTCGCCAAGCATGTCTTGCGAGTAGTCACACAGACACTCCCCATTCCTCCTTCCGCCTAAATAGGCAGAGGTGTCAGAGGGAAAGAGGTGCAACCAGGTGGGGGTAGGGGATATGCACACCCGACCTGTAATGGGAGTCCAAAAAGAAAGAACTGAATTAGGCGTATTGTACTGGAAGGATCTCCAGGCAGTCATGTATACCAATGTCTGCTCCCATGTCAGTATCTCATATGCCAGGGATACAAGATATAAGTAAACTTGTATTGTCGTAGGTCCATGCAGGGTAGAAAACAGTGATATAGGTGCCACCAAGGAGGTGCCGGGATGGGGGGAGTGCAAGAGCAAAGGAAGAGAATCAGTGTGGTAAGGTGAGGAAGTGTGTGAGAGGGTGAGAGTATGTGTGAGGAAGGTGTAGAAGGAACAGGGTATGGTGACGATGAGAATCTACGGTGGGGGATGATGATGCAGTGAAAGAACTGTGTGTGACAACAGGGGGAAGCAAAGTGAGGAGTGGCCGGACTCAAAGAGATGCGGCCTATATGGGAAACAGTGAAAAGTGAAGACACCTGAAGATCTAAGCCAGGAGATTCCAATGGTGGGAGGGAAGTGCAGTGAATATAGCACTGAAGCCATGAGATTAAAGTTGCGAAAAAGAAAAAAGAAAAACCAAACAGGAGCAAAAAAATAATAAAATAAAGTGAAGTAAAAATAATAATGATAATGATAAAAGTAAAAAATAAAAACAAAAGCAGAAAAAAAGGGGGGTGGGGGATGAAAAAGAAAAGAGAAATGGCAGTTGTGTGGAGTGAATAAAAGGAAATAAAGTGCAAAAGTGCGGGTGTTGCATTTGCAATCGCGACGCACCCTTGAAGAGGTTGGTACAATCAATGTGGAAAGTGAAAGTAAAAGTGAATGGGGATGGAAAGAATGTTACCTGGATGATAGGGATTGAATGGCATAGCCCACTGTTTCTAAAGATGTATATATAGTATGATAGACGGGTTGCTGGTGATCAAATCCAGATTATAAGTCACCAGCGCAGTGGTCCCTAAGGGACATTGGTCCCAAAAGTAAGGGTAGCACAATCGAAAAGTAAAGGGTAAGGATAAGTATAAATGGACATTTTGTAATATGTCCATATCGTGCAATCAAGCAAACGTATAACCTTATTCACTCCACACAACTGCCATTTCTCTTTTCTTTTTCATCCCCCACCCCCCTTTTTTCCTGCTTTTGTTTTTATTTTTTACTTTTATCATTATCATTATTATTTTTATTTCACTTTATTTTATTATTTTTTTGCTCCTGTTTGGTTTTTCTTTTTTCTTTTTCGCAACTTTAATCTCATGGCTTTAGTGCTATATTCACTGCACTTCCCTCCCACCATTGGAATCTCCTGGCTTAGATCTTCAGGTGTCTTCACTTTTCACTGTTTCCCATATAGGCCGCATCTCTTTGAGTCCAGCCACTCCTCACTTTGCTTCCCCCTGTTGTCACACACAGTTCTTTCACTGCATCATCATCCCCCACCGTAGATTCTCATCGTCACCATACCCTGTTCCTTCTACACCTTCCTCACACATACTCTCACCCTCTCACACACTTCCTCACCTTACCACATCGATTCTCTTCCTTTGCTCTTGCACTCCCCCCATCCTGGCACCTCCTTGGTGGCACCTATATCACTGTTTTCTACCCTGCATGGACCTACGACAATACAAGTTTACTTATATCTTGTATCCCTGGCATATGAGATACTGCCATGGGAGCAGACATTGGTATACATGGCTGGAGATCCTTCCAGTACAATACGCCTAATTCATCCATAGTTCACTTGTCACAGGACTATATATCATAACATCTGTTATTGGATGTTTCTTTTTGTTGACACATGTATCATTGTTTGGGTAATATATATATAGTATATTTATTATTTGAAATTTGAAGTATTTAAAGGCACAGCGCACCCATATATTTGAATTACATATACTGTATATACAATGGCGAAAATAATTATTTGATCCCCTGCGGATTTTGTAAGTTTGCCCAATTACAAAGAACTGAAGAGTCTATAATCGTTATCATAGGTGTATTTTAAATGATAGAGACAGAATATCAACCAAACATCAAGAAAAGACACATGATACAAATGTTATAAATTGAGCTGCAGTTCAGTGAGTAAAATAAGTATTCAATCCCCTACCAACCAACAATAATTCTGGCTCCCACAGACTGGCTACAGTATGTGCTCATGTGGTACACAGATTAGTCCTGTCAACTTAAGAAGGTGCTCCTAACGACAACTTGTTATGTGTATAAAAGACACCTGTCCACAGAATCTCTTTCTTCCATTCAAACCTCACCATCATGGGCAAGACCATAGAGTTGTCAAAGGATGTCAGGGACAAGATTGTAGACCTGCACAGGGCTGGAATGGCTTAAAAGGCCATCGGCAAGAAGCTTGGTGAAAAGGAGACAACTGTTGGAGCGATTATTGACAAATTGAAGAATTACAAAATAACCATCAATTGCCCTCGGTCTGGAGCTCCATGCAAGATTTTGCCTCATGGGGTAAGGATAATCATGAGAAAAGTGAGGGATCAGCCCAGAATTACACCGCTTGTTATTGATCTCAAGTTAGGTTGGACCATAGTCGCCAAACAAACTATTGGTAACACAGTACGCCACCGTTTATTGAAACTCTGCAGCGCCCGCCTCAAGAAGGCACATGTACAGGCCTGTCTAAAGTATACCAATGGACATCTAAATGATTCAGAGAAGGATTGGGAGAAAGTGCTGTTGTCAGATGAGACCAAAATTATGCTCTTGGGCATTAACTCAACTCGTCGTGTTTGAAGGAAGAAAAATGCTGACTATGACCCTAGGAACATCATCCCTACAGTCAGGCACAGAGGTGGAAACATTATGCTTTGGTGCTGTTTCTATGCTAAAGGTAGATGCCGACTTTGGTGCATTGAGGGGCCAATGGATGGGGCCATGTTCATGGAGTGGCCTAGCCATTCTCCACACCCTAATCCTATAGAAAATTTATAGAGGTAGCTGAAACTTCGAGTTGCCAAGGGACAGCCAAGAAACCTTAAGGATTTAGAGAAGATCTGTAAAGGAGAGTGGAGCAAAATCCCTCCTGAGATGTGTGCAAACCTGGTAACCAACTAGAAGAAACATCTTACCTCTGTGCTTACTAACAAGGGTTTCTCCACCAAGTACTAAGTCATGTTTTGCTTGGGGATCAAATACTTATTTTAATCAGTGAACTGCAGTGAAAATACTTTGTATCATGTGTTTTTTTCTGGATTTTTTGTTGATATTCTGTCTCTATCATTTAAAATACACCTATGATAACAAATTATAAACCCTTCATTTCTTTGTATATGGTCAAACCTATAAAATATGCAGAGGATCAAATAATTGCAAAAAAGGTAGAAAGGCTGGTGCCATGGAAGTCGGCTAAAACATTGATTTATTATAGCATGTGAACAACACTCAAAAAATCCAACGCGTTTCAACCATCAGGCCTCTCAGGGGATAGAGAAGATCCTGCCCAGTTACACCTATACAAAGAGATGGATGTAATGAGTGATCAATGGGATGTGGGGTAAATCCATGTTAGAACCCCTGAAATGCCCATCTAGTCTTTTACATCTACTTTACAATCTTTTGATTCATCTTATTTTAAAAACATACTGGTTTGTAAACTGACTTCTGCCTAAACAGTTCTTAGAGTCCATATCCTTGCTTGGGATTGTGCCTAATACACTGGATTCTAAACTACACTGTGGCGTGGACTCATGAAATACTGTATTTATTGGCGTATAACACACACTTTTTCATCCTGAAAATCGGGTACAGTGCGTGTGTGTTATACGCCGATACTGCAATTTGGGCTACCTAGGAGGGAACCAGGAGGGGGGCGGCACAAGCGCCATCAGATTGCATACAGTGAGAATCTCCTGTTTACTCAGTGGCTTCTGTAATAGGAAGTCCCATCTACTGGGCCGGCATTGGACCAGTGTTCTGTCTATCATAGAAGCCGGTCCAGGAGGCGGGACTTTGTATTAAAGAGGCTGCCGATTAAACAGGAAATTCTCGCTGTATGTAATCTGACGGCACTCATCCCCTCCGAAGCAGCAGTAATCTGAGTTGAGGCTGCAGATGGACATTGATCAGGCTGCATTCGTGGCAATGGTGAGGCTGAATATGGGCATTGCTCAGGCTACATTGATGGCAATGGTGAGGCTGCCGATGGGCATTGATCAAGCTGCATTGATGGGCAATTGTGAGGCTGTAGATGGGCATTGATCAGGCTGCATTGATGGGCAATTGTGAGGCTGCAGATAGACAATGGTGAGGCTACAGATGGGCAATGGTGAGGCTGCAGATGGGCAATGGTGAGGCTGTATTGATGGCGTACTGACCCTTATTTTGCTTTAAAGTTCTTTATTTAAAATTTAAGTTTTTTTCCTGAAGCTTCCCTCCTAAAATGAAGGTGCGTGTTATACGCCTGTGCATGTTATATGGCCATAAATACGGTAAGTGGTCTAAGAGCAAATGTCAGTGGTAACACAGTGTATGAAGGGTCACATACTGGGTATACCTCAGCATTATATAAATATGGGATACCAATAGGAAGATAAACTCTACTGATTGTTAAAGCAATTGTATATTATTCACAGGGCTGTTCTTCTGTGTCTTCTGCAAGCACTAGGGATGTCAGACAGTTGTTTGATATTTGGAAAAATACCTAATTCGTTTGTTATTTGCTTTGGTTTTGGGAAAAGAGCACCATTACATAGGTGTTGATGACTGCTGATGTCAACTTAAAATCTTACAATGCAGAGCTATCAATTACCAGCCCGGGCTTCATAAGCAGACTACATATTTTTTGTCAAATACCATATAAATGGACTTGATTATTGTACATCGCAATAATGTCCATGTCTTGGCAATGTCAAATGAAAAAAATAGCTACTGCCCGACAAGAGCACAACATATTCTAGACAAGGTAGGGTTGTTGGATCGTTAACTAATGTCTTAACTAATGTCTTCTGTTACTAATGACAGGTGATCAGTTAATATTGTACCTATCTCCAGGAAGGGTAGTAAAGAAAAATTTGCCAACCGCAGGCCACTGAATTTAGCATCTGTAGCAGTGGCGGTGCGTCCATAAGGACGCACGGGCACCACCCCCTCTCTCCAGCCACCCCCCTCTACGACCAATGGATAGATTCATGCATAGCATGAATCTATTCATGGCTGCTGCTGACACCCCCTATTCAGGCGCCTGGCTCCTTTATGGCACCGGGCACCTGAATTACAGCGGCGGGGTGTGTTTTTTGAAGCACCTGATTAGACCCATAGGCACTAATAAGCATCAAAAATGGTGACCTGCTAGCGCCAAGTTCACCCAGGTGTGTTAGAACAATGTGAATAAAGAAAAAGTTGTCGTGCTAAATTCAAAAAATAGGGGCAAAAAACAAAGCAGCTACATTGGAATGTGACAAAACTTCAATATACAATGTGAGTGAAAAATGTAGCGCTAAATGTATAAATGGGTGTAAAACCAACAAACAAAGCCCAAAATAAATCAAATCAGTGAAAACAACAGGGGTTCTCCCTAAAATGGGCTAATTGTGAACATGAACTGTCCAGTATATAAATAAAGTGCAGACAGTGAATATACAAATGTCCCAAAAGGTGAAATGATGATGGTGTCAAAACAAGGCTGTCTTGAACCAAATCCTCTCATAAAACACTTTTCTGAGGTGAGTATGGAAAAGATGTGCGCTTACCGGAACTGGTGGACCCCCTGTCAGCAACAGGGAGTCAAACAGGCATATAGGAACTCTGGAAAACCGGCAGTCTAGATGCTCCAAGATGGACTGATGGAATCCGTAGAACAGGTCCGGACCTCACCGAAGGGATGCAGATGGTCCAACCGTGGATAACCCGAATGGACCATGGGTCCCAACCATGAAGCAGAAACCGCAGGTTCTGGATGATGGATCCAAAGGCACAAGAAGCTGGAACTGGTGTCAAATCACCACAACTGATGTGGTGAAAGCTCTAATGAAATACTCCCCAAATGTTTCAGACCGTAGAAAAGGAAAGAAAAAAGGGAGGAGGGGACTCCAATGGTGCAGATCAAAAAGGAAGGTTTTATTCACAAAAACCAACGTAACAACAAAATTAATGGATAAAAGTGATCACGATTAAAAAGCAGTGTGGGAATAGGTATGACCTCGCCCAAATCAATATTTGCTGTTCTAACACTGAACCGCCTCTCCGCCAATCAGGTGCTCGGGTCTGTTACCCGTCACCTGATTGGCTGAAACATCAGGCTTCCAATCGCCTATAGGAGAGGACAGGAGGAGAGGAGGACGGGAGAAGACCCATGGAGGACACCGCTCGCTGTTACCCACTGCCAGGGTAAGCGAGACAGGGTAAGTGCTGGGCAGACAGCGAACAGGTAGGGGGGATCACATTGGTGCCATTTGATGGGCACAGTGGCAGTATTTGATGGCACAGTGGCAGCATTGGATAGCAAAGTGGCAGCAGTCGATGGGCACAGTGGGAGCATTTGATAGCACAGTGGCAGCATTTGATGGCACATTGGCTGCATTCGATGGGCACAGTGGCAGCATTCAATGGGCACAGTGGCAGCATGTGCATTTGGGGGGCACAGTGGCAGTGTTTGATAGGCACAGTGGCTGCGTTTGATGGCACAGTGGCTGTGTTTGATGGCACAGTGGCTGCAATTGATGGGCACAGTGGCTGCAATTGATGGGCACAGTGGCTGTGTTTGATGGCACAGTGGCTGTAATTGTTGGGCAAAGTGGCATTCAATGGGCACAACGGTAAGCATGTGCATTCGATAGGCACAGTGGCAGCGTTTGATGGGCACAGTGGCTGCTTTTGATGGCACAGTGGCTGCAATTGTTGGGCACAGTGGCTGCGTTTGATGGCACAGTGGCTGCGTTTGATGGCACAGTGGCTGCGTTTGATGGGCACAGTGGCTGCGATTGATGGTACAGTGAAGCTGCAATTGATTTTTTCCGAATTTTTCCGTTTGTTTGCACCCCCCACCCCCAAAAATTTTTGAGGCGCCACTGATTTGTAGTGATAAAATGTAATGGAATATCTCCTAAAAAGAAGGATCAATGAGCTTTTACAAGTACCCAATTTTCTGGTCCCAAAGCAACATGACTTTACTGAGGGCAGATCATGTCAAACTAATCTGATTAAATGTATTGACTAGGTCACAAATATATTCAACCAAAGTGGTGGTGTGGAATATATTAATTTTAGCAAAACATTTGATACAGTTCCACATAATGATCTCATAAAAAAGTTGTAACAGCTAGGAGTTAAAAGAGTATGTGTTTTTTTTTTTTTTTTGGAGATTTATACTTACCTACTGTAGGTTTGGTGGGAAAGTTATGGCTTTTTGTTTTTGATGACACATAGGTGTATAATAGGGTTGATATTTCTGAAGTAGGGATTATATTCAGGATTAGCAAACTACTCAATAAGCTGACCATATTTGTGCTGTTCACAGGCCTGAATTCAGCTAAAATTGAAACAAAGCAGCTGGAGATCCTGGGTGACGTTATTGGTCAATGATGTCACCCAGGATCCCTAACACTGTTGTTTACATTAGAGCAGTGCTGGGGAGTCTTTTATTTAGTGGCAATAGTGCATAGAGAAGCAGCATCATGGGGTTGGTCTTCAATAAGGCATAGAAACATCATCAGGCGGCAGGTCATCATGACTGACAATGGATGCTCATCACTGGATGACGCAATCGACACTGGATTTACATCAGGGTTTTTTTTTTTTACAATGATGATTTTTTTCACACTGTGGGTGTCTTTATTTACTTTTAACTCCATGTGGGAATGGGTAGGGACTCGGGAGCAGGGTATCTGGCAACTTCAAGAATCCCTTAAGTTCCCCAACAAACCTCCACATCCTCCTGGGCAGTGGCGTCACTAGGGTTGGTGTCACCCGGTGCGAAAAAAAAATGGTGTCACCCCCCCCACCAACTATAGTCCCCCCTCAGTACAGACCCCCTCCACTAACTACAGACCCCCCTCCCGCAGTATAGATCCCCCTCCCTCAGTACAGACCCCCACACTAAGTACAGACCACCCTCCATCAATATAGACCCCCTCCCTCAGTATAAACCTCCTCCCTCAGTACAGACACCCCTTCAGTGCAGACCCCTCCATCAGTACAGACACCCCCCCTTAGTGCAGACACCCCCCAGCAGTACAGATACCCCTCCCATTGCAGACCCCCCCAGCAGTACAGACACCCCTCCCTTAGTGTAGACCCCCCCCAGTACAGACACCCCCCAGGACAGGCCCCCCAGCAGTACAGATATCCCCCCTCAGTGCAGACCCCCCCCAGTGCAGATCCCCCCAGGGCAGGCCCCCCAGCAGTACAGATATCCCCCCTCAGTACAGACCCCCCAGTGCAGACACCCCCCCAGTGCAGACACCCCAAAGTACAGACACCCCCCCCTGGGTGCAGACACCCCCCAGTGCAAATCCCCCCAGTACAGACATATCCCTCAATACAGACACCCCCCTCACAGACCTCAGATACAGACAGCGGTGTGTGTCCCTCGAGCTCCTCCTCCTTTGTGGATGTAAACAGAGGAGGGGGGAGGCGGCTTCGTTCCGCTCCGCTGAGGGACACAGCCGCGGCGACGGTCGAACACGGCGGCGGGCGGTGTTAGCGGTGCCGCTACCCACGGGTGTCACCCTTTGGCGGGTGTCACCCGGGTTCGGCGCGCACCCCCCGCACCCGGCTAACAACGCCACTGCTCCTGGGTACCTGATGAGGGAAATAAGAAATTTTCCGTCAGCATTGGGACAAGGTGATATGCAAGGTACCTGCTCAATGTTAAAGGTCTGAAAGGCAAATGGACTGATGCACGCTCTCTGCCTTGCCTTTACTGGCTACCCAGACTACATATCTGGTTAGGGCCTGGGAAGAATTTTAAGGGGATTAGTGCACCATTTTTTCTGTTTCCTTTACTACTACATTGTACTGTTCCATAACTTCACATGCAGCTTTGCGGCACCCTCGAAATATGTGTAGCGCTACCCCAACAGAAGCTGCTTGTAAAGCCCCATACACACGGTCGGAAAATCCGACCACCAAATCCATCGGATTTTGTCTGACGGATTTAGTCCGACACTGGTGTTGCATACACACTGTCGGACAAAGTTGTAGGAAAATCCGATCATTCTGAACGTGGTGACGTTTGTTGCGTACGATGGGACTACGTAGAGGCTAGTAGCCAATAGCTTTGGTCTTGTAATGTGATCTGAGCATGCGTGGCACTTTGTCCGTCGGAATTCGATACACACGATCGGATTTGGTGTGATCGGACTTTGTTGTCGAAAAATCTATCCAGCAGGAGATAGGACTTTGTCCGTCGGACAATCCGATGGAAACTGTCCGATGGTGCCTACACACGGTCGGAATTTCCGACAACATTGTCTGATAGGACAGAATCCGACCGTGTGTATGGGGCTTTAGACTGGGTTCTCTGTTCTTCTGCCTCGACTCTGAGAACATCCTCAGCCCCACTGACACACCAGTTTAAGGTGGAGTTCCACCCAAAAGTGGAACTTCCGCTTATCTGCTTCCTCCCCCCCTCCGGTGCCACATTTGGCATCTTTCAGTTTTATACAGGTACCCTTCCCCACTTCTGGGAGACTGCGCCGCGGTGCAGAGCTGGCCCCCTCCTCCTTCCTCCACCGCCGGGCCAGTTAGAAAGCGAAGTGCACTTTGCGCATGCGCAGTAGGTAACCGACTGTGAAGACTAAAGGATTCACTGACGGTTTCCCTTATGATGAATGGAGGTGGCAGATCGTCTGGGGTGCCAACATTGCGGGCTCCCTGGACAGATAAATGTCCATAGATTTAGAGTCAGCAGCTACATTATTTGTAGCTGCTGACTTTTATTTTATTTTTTCCCCAGGCGGAACTTTAGGCAAATGGATACTGCACTGCTACTGGGAACACAATTATAGATACCCTGCACACAGGTTCAGTATTAAAAGCAAACATCAGAATGCATAGTGTTATGAACCTAAATGAGTAAATAAAGGATCACGTCAATCACAGTTCACTAGATAATATGTGCAGTAGGCTATAGCAGCAAAGAATGGGGTTCTATGCAGTTAAATTACAGTAAACCTGGTAATCCACAAAATCAGCAATAATTGATTGCATTGGAAAATAGTAACAGCAATGATAAAGAATACTGTGATAACTCCTCTATAAACAGTAGGCTATATCCACTTTAGAGTGCACTCTTTATTAATGACAGTGTCAAAATTTAAAACTCCCTAAAGAAGTACCTCTTACTAAGGACAATAGGCAAAGTTCTTGTGAAGCAGCTGTCTGAGTGAGCAATCTTTAGCCCTAGTTCTTTAGCTTGCTAGCATTGGGGCCCAGTCTTTATGGTGGTGCACATAAGTACAGTCCTAGTAAAGTCTGCATGCTGTAAATAATGCTGCTAGTTAGATGGCTAGTCCCTCTGTGCTCAGTCTCTGCTAGCAGCAACAGGTTAATGGCAGCAGTATTCTCTCAACAATCCCAGCGATACAGCAACAGGGGTCTTACTTTTCAGATGTCATCTTACTTCTGGATCTGCCTGGAGTGATCCAGGTCCTGAGCACACAACCACAGGCTTGTGGCATGTTGATGTGCACACTGGAGCAGCGATGTGCACACCTCGGTCTAGTCACAGCAAAAAGTCCCTCATTATTCAGCCTGAAAAAAATGCAACTCTCTCTCTCTCCTTATACCCAGCTCATATTGGGAATTTTAGTTCAATGGTCTATAGACTGCCATAGTAAAGTTTCTTCATCTCCCATGATTGAATGCTGCCAACCATCAAGTCTTTCAAGCTCCTTTTGCTTGTCAAACCCCTGGTGGATGGAGGCAAGGTAGTGTTAACCTATTCAGCTGAAGTCCATTGGGAGCACAGAGAGCACTGCAGCATAATGTCCTAAATCGCTCTCTGTCTCTAGCCAATTACCTGGCTACACATGTCAAATACAGCATTTATGCATTTTCAATGTTGCCTTTTAGAGCCGGTTCACACCATGCCCGCACACGAATCGCACAGGAATGCGCTGTGAGTTCATGGGTAATTCACATGCGGTTCTATGAGGTGCGATATCAGCCTATTCATTTTGAATGGGCTAAATTCACACTGCACTGCACCAAAAGTAGTGCATACACT
Source organism: Lithobates sylvaticus (assembly GCA_028564925.1). Classification (NCBI taxonomy): domain Eukaryota; kingdom Metazoa; phylum Chordata; class Amphibia; order Anura; family Ranidae; genus Lithobates; species Lithobates sylvaticus. Next base: position 215,838,968 of record CM053028.1, read on the forward strand.
AATTTTTAAAATGCACTGTAACCAGGTTGCATGGTACAAAAGTACCAGGCGATCACCGGATCACACTGCGTTTGAAACCTGCGTTTGGGGTTGTCGGTAACTTTCTATTGACACCAGCTGCAGATTGAATGCATTTTACATGCGGTCTGAATTGCACAGTAATGCCCTGATTCATGGTGTGAACTGGCCCTTATGCCGCGTACACACAATCGTAAATTCCGCCAGCAAAAGTCTGATGAGAGCTTTTGGTCGGAAAATGCGACCGTGTGTATGCTCCATCGGACTTTTGCTGGCGGAATTACAGCCAGCAAAATATTCAGAGCAGGTTCTCAATTTTTCGGTCAGAAAAAGTTTTGATCGGAAATTCCGATCGTCTGTACCAATTCCGACGCGCAAAATTCCTTCCACATGCTCGGAAACAATTTGACCCATGCTCGGAAGCATTGAACTTCATTTTTTCGGCTCATCGTAGTATTGTACGTCACCATGTTCTTGACGGTCGAAAGTTCAGAAAACTTTTGTGTGACCATGTGTATGCAAGCCAACCTTGAGCGGAATTCCATCAGAAAAAACATCCAAGATTTTTCCGATGGAAAATCTGCTCGTGTGTACGTGGCATTAGTCCACATGATAAGACCCTCTCCCTGCTGAACAGCATTTTAAAAACTTGCTGCCTCGACTGATGGTAGTGACGTCAGCGGAAACCGGACTTCAGACTGCTCTCCGCTGAAAACGGGTCACAGGAGTGCAAAACAGATTGCACTCCTGTGACCCATAGGAGAAGCCCAGCCTAAAAAGCTCAGGTTGGACTTCTCCTTTAACAACAGATTGCAAAATTGGCTTGAAAAATGTCAGGAAATGTATAAGATTTGCCTTTTATAGACTTTGGCAGACTTCCAACAAGGAAGGGGATCGCAGACTTCCCATTGGGTTGTCCTCAAGCCCATTCTAAAGATGTATGTAACACTGAGAATGAATAAGCATTAAAATCAGATCCATGTTTTTATTTTCTGCCATCACTCTTCTACGGTTCTGTGGCAATCTGAACAAAATCAGGTTGGATATTGACATTTAACATCTGTGGCTACCTTTGCAATCAGGTATTCTTCCATCCAGCTCATTAAAGTATTATAAGTACCTACACAAGCTAAACAATAATGAAAATATAATGCACACTAATACATTAATACATCAATATGTGTGTATTGTGGGAAAGGACAGGAAACTTTTTAGCTGTAACTTTGTTCTATTAACTAATACATTTTTAATTCTTAAACAGGTATGTAAACTAAAACCATTATGTGTATTCTTTAGATTTATCACTAGAGGGCACTGTAGCCTATTCAATACAATACTGGACAAGAAAATATTTATCTTTGCATTTATATAGGGATAAGCTTTGAGTTCAAATCTACCCGAACCCAAGCTGTACGCAGGTCATTGAATGGGTGAAATAATTAGCCACATTTGTCCAGTTTGCCCTCCCGCCCAAACCTCTGACTGCTGTAGTGGTGGCGAATTGTTCATTTATTGGGGATCAAACTACCACCACTAAATGAGAGCTCCCGACTGCGCGCCTGCTGGCTTGTTCAAAACTGTAATCAGGCTGACGGGTGATGTCATTAATAAAAATATGGTCATAGGCAAATTCTGCCAATGACGTCAGACAGAATCCCAGGCTGGTTTGGTGACATTCAGATGCCAGCAAGAGAGCTGGCGCGTGCATTCATGTTTGTTCCGGTGGGTCATCAGGACATTGTTCATCATGAATGTGCATCTATAGTGTGTCTATATCACTGTACTGGTCATGTTTTTTTGGGGGGGAGGGGGGTTATAAAAATACTCTTTCTATGGTGTTTGTGTGTTTATTTTCTTTGTCAATTTTTGCCATGCCATTTTTCTCAAAGATGTTCATCCATATTGCCTGGACAAGACATGACATTAAAGCCGCAAGCAGTTTTAAATGGCTTCTTTTTTTCCTTTACAAATGTAACTTTTTGCAGGGACAGTTCTAAACACGGGAAACACATGCCACTTCACAGGCATACTTTAGACACCCCCCAGGTACCATATTTAAAGGAAAATTTCACTTTATGCATCATTAAAATGACTGCTCCAGAAAAAATGTCAGTTTTTAAAACTTCTTTTGCATTGATACATGTCCCCTGGGGCAGGACCCGGTTCCCCAAACCTTTTTTATAACAATAACATGCATATTGGCCATTATAATTAGCACTTTAGATTTCAAACGTTGGCGTCCATTGTAACTAATAGGGTTCTAACGTTCGTGCGAACTTTCGGTCCGTTCACAGGTTCTGGTGCGAACCGAACCCGGGGGTGTTCGGCTCATCCCTAGTGCTATGTTCAGTGTATGCAGATTTTTCCAAATGTTTAGCAAATACAGTGAATTCTTTATAGCACCACCATATTCAACATTTTTATAGCACCACCATATTCAACATTGCTTTATAACGAACACTGAACCATTCACATGAGTCTCCACCCTCAAAGAAGATTACAATTTAATATCCTTGCCAGGGGCACGCACCCATAAAGTTTGGCGAAAGTAAAGTTTTACTTTCTAACTTGTGGGAAGAAAACAGAAGGATTCCCACGCCAACACAGGAATAACATAACTTTATTCAGATCTTTTTTTTTTTTACACTTGCAGGACACAACATGCAAGAAGATGACAAGGGGAAAAACTGTAGAGAACATAGAACAGAGACAGTGATTGGATTGCCCTTCATATGCAAAATGTTATATTTATCTGACTGAAATTAAAATTATTTGTTTTATTAATCCTGGAAATAGTCAATAAAGAAAGAGATGGTATAATGTACAGGATCCTTTAACTATAAAAAGTTTCAGCGTGAACATAGAATAAAATACAGAAGCTGAGGTTACCATCAACAAAGCTGCATGTTAGAAAGATTGAAAGATCCTGAGATAAAGAAAGCTGACAATACACTCATACCTTGACTTTTACAGCAAAGGTCAAGCATGGCTCTCACCCATCAAGTTATTCATGTTAGCCATTTATGCAGTGCATACTGCAATATGTAGTCTTCTATGCTCTATTTTCCATTGAGATACTTAGAGAATCTGATGTACTTTATTAAGCATTTTGGCACTGTAAATCAGGTTGCAGAGCACAGAAAAGGTAGCTGGCTCAAAGACACCCTGCATTAAAGTCTAAACAATGACCCAATGTATATTCACCATACATGTTACAATGTGAATGTACGATCGATCTTTTTTAGAGTTCCAAAACTATGTAACATGAGGACCTACCTAAACTATCAAACGTGTATCCCATTGCGCAACTCACACTACAGAGTTGTTGATAGAGCTAAAGAAGGTTGTACCTGGACATTTTGGTTGTTTCACCACTACCAGAAATCACTGCATATACTAATGTAGCAATGACTGACACAACATTCTGCAAATCCAATGAGGTGTTGTACTTAACCACTTAAGCTCCGGACCAATTTGCAGCCAAAGGACCAGGCCCCTTTTTGCGATTCGGCACTGCGTCGCTTTAACTGACAATTGCGCGGTCGTGCGACGCGGCTCCCAAACAAAATTGGCGTCCTTTTTTTCCCACAAATAGAGCTTTCTTTTGGTGGTATTTGATCGCCCCTGCGGTTTTTATTTGTTGCGCTATAAACAAAAATAGAGCGACAATTTTGAAAAAAATTCAATATTTTTTACTTTTTGCTATAATAAATATCCCCCAAAAATATATAAAAAAAATTTTTTCCTCAGTTTAGGCCGATACGTATTCTTCTACATATTTTTGGTAAAAAAAAATCGCAATTAGCACTAGGAAGCACGGGGAGAGGTTTGTTTACACAGACCTCTCCCCGTTCTTCAGCTCTGTGACCCGATCGCAGGCCGCGGAGCTCAGGACCGGGTCGCGAGCGCGCCGCCGGCGGCGCGCGTGCAACCCACGGCTGGGCTCTTAAAGGGCCGCGTATGGGTACGTGGTTGTGCCCAGCCGTGACATTCTGCCGACGTATATCGGCGTGAGGCGGTCCTTAAGCGGTTAAAGGGACAGTAACCAATAGCCTTATCCTTCAAAAATAATCCATACACATCCATTACTTATTACTTGCTACTACTTACTACTTACTTATTTATTTATTATCCTGCTTTTCTGCCTCTTTGTATGTCCTCCACAATCTTCTGAACCTCTCTTTTCCCACTCACTTCCTGTGTTTGAAACAAGCACATTGGCTGTGGTCACGTGCACTGCTCTATAACCACCACTAGAGATCTCATAGTCCACCCTGGGTGTGAGCAAGGGAGGGCGGCTACATTCCTACATACAGTGGGACCATAGAGAACAACTATGGCCACCCTCTAACAGGCTGGATGACAGCAGCAAAAGAAAGGAATTTGGAGATGTTAAAGAGGCTGAGAGCAATAGAAGGTACTTTATGAGTTAATAAATACTTATAAAAATAAAAAAATTTTAAACAGAGTTTAGTGTCAAATAAATAACTTTTTATCCAAAAATGTGAATTTAATTACCAGTATTTTTTTACAGTACAATATTATATTTGCTTTGTTTTGTTCTTTGCATTCAGAAACTGAAATACATGTAGATGTGAAGAAGTTTTATATTTTTACCAGTGGCAATGGTAAAAAGTAACTGCTTATTGTGCATGTTGGTTCCTGAACGAAACACATTTACCCATGGAATGAAGGATTACTAGCTCATAATATGTTTCTATTTCTATGGAAACGTTTCAAAACACATTTTACTGCAATTCTGGTCTAGCGAGATTGAAACTTAGGAGCCCAAGGCAAAAAAAAAAACGTCTAGGAAACTTTTCACCCCCCCCCATGATGCAAGTACATGAACATTACGTCCAAGAATGTGTGCTAGTCTAGTAACAGTGAGTACTGCTTGGACCTTGAAAAAGGGGGCACATCCCAAAAGCTTGTCCTAAAAATGTGGAAGTTAGTGCAAATAAAAAAAATTTAATGGATAGTGCTCAATTGCATTAATATGGCTACAATCACCTCTAGTATCAGGGATGGTACAGAAAGGGGAAAATCTGATCTAAAATGCTTCCCATTGTTTACAATGTGCCTGTACTGCGTATTCTTGAGTATATAATAAAAATAGAAAAATCTGCGTTCACGGTCAGTATTTTGTGCAGGTACGTGTGCACATAGACACACATATGAGCATAAATAATAATTAATTTTACCTAGGAATGTATTGTTTGTGCGAATGTACGAACACGCATTACCACACAAATACGTACAAAAAAGTAGATGCTTAAACATCAATACCACGTCCAAGAGGCCTTAATGCTTCAGACCAGTACTGGCTTGGGACCAGTGTTGGTCATCTTACTTTAAAAAAGTAATTAGTTAAGTTACAAATTACTTCTCCCAAAAAGTAATTGCGTTAGTAACTCAGTTACTACATTGGAAAAGTAATTAGTTACGCAGCAAAGTAACTGTGACTTTTTTTTTAATATTCTATACGTGTAACTAATGGGCGTGTCTAGTATTACTGTAAGCAAGGGGTGCATTTATTAATATTGGTATATATCGTGTAACCAAGGGGCTGCTCTATTATTACTCTAACCAAGGGGCATATCTGTTATAGTGTGTAAGCAAGTAGCGGGTCTATTATTATTACATCGTATAAGGGGCGGATGGCTACAGAAGAGGGCGAATGTTAAATTAATGGGCAGAGCTCGATATATAACAATAATAATAAATGCGCCCCTTTGTTACAGTAATACTAGACCCGCCCCTTAGTTACACGATAGACGCCCCTTGCAGAGTAGCACGAGCATCGGGAGCGTGCGGCATCGCCTCGTACAATTACATGTTAACTGCGCCTGTGCGGAGTTCACTCAGAGCTGTTTAGGTTCGGCAATTTTCGTAAGCTCCGTAGTCCTTCGTACTGCCCAAGCAATGCGCCTGTGCAGTACAGGGGGTCCTTATCCGGCGGGGGAACTTTTTCGTCAGGACACCGGAATTACACTACTGCCATCTAGTGGCGGTAGATGTAATTGCGGTAATGCCGCCCAAGTAATGGGAACTGCATTACCATGACGGGAAAAGTAATCAGTTAGATTACTCGTTACCCTCTAAAGTAACTGCGTTAAGTAACTCCGTTTATTTTAACTCAGTTACTTACATTACTGCTTGGGACTCAATCTAGGACTTTACATGTACATGTTTTTTTGAGTCTTAGCTTGACAATCAATGTGACTTTATAGCTATTTACTTTTTCTCTGTAACCCACTATAGTAACCAAATATATTTTATACAGTGCCTTGAAAAAGTATTCATACCCCTTGAAATTTTTCCACATTTTGTCATGTGTAATTACAACCAAAAACAGTAAATGTATTTTATTGGTGATTTTATGTGATAGACCAACATAAAGTGGCACATAATTGTGAAGTGGAAGGAAAAATGATAAATGGTTTTTAATTAAATTTTTACAAATAAAATATCTGAAAAAGTGTGGCGTGCATTTGTATTCAGCCCCCCCTTTACTCTGACCCCTAACTAAAATCTAGTGGAACCAATTGCCTTCAGAAGTCACCTAATTAGTAAATAGAGTCCACCTGTGTGTAATTTAATCTCAGTATAAATACAGCTGTTCTGTGAAGCCCTCAGAGGTTTGTTAGAGAACCTTAGTGAACAAAAACAGCATCATGAAGGCCAAGGAAACCCCCAGACAGGCCAGGGATAAAGTTGTGGAGAAGTTTAAAGCCAAGTTAGGTTATAAAAAAATATCCCAAGCTTTGAACATCTCACGGAGCACTGTTCAATCCATCATCCTGAAAATGGAAAGAGTATGGCACAACTGCAAACCTACCAAGACATGGCCGTCCACCTAAACTGACAGGCCGGGCAAGTAGAGCATTAATTAGAGACGCAGCCAAGAGGCCCATGGTAACTTTGGAGGAGCTTCAGAGATCCACAGACAACTATTTGTCGTGCACTCCACAAATCTGGCCTTTATGGAAGAGTGGCAAGAAGAAAGCCATTGTTGAAAGAAAGCCATAAGAAGTCCTATTTTAAGTTTGCAAGAAGCCATGTGGGGGACACAGGAAACATGTGGAAGAAGTTGCTCTGGTCAGATGAGACCAAAATTTTACTTTTTGGCCTATAAGCAAAAAGTTATGTGTGGCGGAAAACTAACACTGCACATCACCCTGAACGCGCCATCATCACTGTGAAATGGTGGTGGCAGCATCATGTTGCGGGGATGCTTTTCCTTAGCAGAGACAGGGAAGCTGGTCAGAGTTGATGGGAAGATGGATGGAGCCAAATACAGGGCAATCTTAGAAGAAATCCTGTTAGAGTCTGCAAAAGACTTGAGACTGGGGCAGAGGTTCACCTTCCAGCAGGACAACGACCCTAAACATACAGCCAGAGATACAATGGAATGGTTTAGACCAAAGCATATTCATTTGTTAGAATGGCCCAGTCAAAGTCCAGAACTAAATCCAATTGAGAATCTGTGGCAAGGCTTGAAAATTGCTGTTCACAGACGCTCTCCATCCAATCTGACAGAGCTTGAGCTATTTTGCAAAGAAGAATGGGCAAAAATGTCACTCTCTAGATGTGCAAAGCTGGTAGAGACATCCCCAAAAAGACTTGCAGCTGTAATTGCAGTGAAAGGTGGTTCTACAAAGTATTGACTCTGGGGGGGGGCTGAATACAAATGCACACCACACTTTTCACATATTTATTTGTAAAAAAAAAATTGAAAACCATTTATCATTTTCCTTCCACTTCACAATTATGTGCCACTTTGTGTTGGTCTATCACATAAAATCCCAATAAAATACATTTACGTTTTTGGTTGTAACATGACAAAATGTGGAAAATTTCAAGGGGTATGAATAATTTTTCAAAGCACTATATATTGTCCGGTAGAGGTGTCTGGATCAAAAAAGTAAACAGGTTTTTCTCTTCCAGGTGGGACAGTTCACAGTTATGTATTTATTTCAATTCAAACATTTTTATTGGATTTTTCAGATATTTAACTAAAATAGTACATTCAAATTTTGGTTCGCTAATATCACCATAAAACAGATATAAGACTTCTGTAAGTGAACAAAATACATTACCAGTATCTTTTTTTATTTGCTCTAGTCTAGAATAAATGAAACCAACAGTGTATTATTCAGTGGGGTGCCCCCTAAAAAAAAAAAAAGTCAGCAGCTACAAATACTGCAGCTGCTGACTTTTAATAATTGGGCACTTACCTGTCCCAGGGTCCAGTGATGCGGGGGAACGAAGCCCCCCCCCCCCTCGTTCCCCGCTCTGCTCACGGCGCCAGCATTCTTAATGTGGGCACCCGGCTGTGGCTTCACAGCCGGGCACCCACTGCACATGCGCGAGCGGCACCACGCCGTGATACGCCGCGCAGTCATCTGGGACACGTGACAGGTCCCAGATGACTGTGCGGCACCGAGGGGAAGTGATGTCAGTGCCCGGGCACTGAAGGAGGCAGACTACGAGGGACCCCCTAGCAACAGACCTTTAGAGGTAAGTACATTTTTAGTATTTTTTAAAATTATCTTTTTTTATTTTTTTTTATGATTTTTAAGCTATTTATTTTTTTTTGGTGGAAACACCACTTTAATAATAAAATAATCCTTGTTTACCCCAAAGGGGAACACTCTGTAAACAATGGGAGGTTACTAAACTATAAGAAAGGAGGAAAGGAAAGAAAGGAAGAGGAAGTTACTGTATGAGTTGTATAGCTTTGTCTTGAGTTCTGCTGGAAACACAAGTTTAGTAGTCCTTTGGTGTCTTTCAAAAAATATTATTAGCCTCGATACTCACCATAACTAAATAATGGAAATCCACTTTAGCTCCTAATCTATCTAATGTTGTTTTAAGACTCAATTCCATAGCCCATTTTGAATTATTGTTAGCACACAAAAATGGCTCCATAGCTAAATTTACAAAATTTTGGCTTGCATGGACATTACATCCTAGAGCACAGATATGTATTTTAACTCGTATTCAGGGGTTTGCCTATGCTTACAAAGGTTAGGATGTTTGCATTTTAATGGTCGGTAGCTAATAATAGAGCTGAGCATTCTGGAAAGCTTTACCTGAGGCTGACTGATCAGGCCTGCTTGAATAACCACCCTCCCAAGTATATGGATGTCTTAAGTCACCCATTACATATTACTTTCACTTTGTCAGTTTTTCTATGTTTTGTCATGGGTGGGGTTGCACCAATACCACTTTTTTAAGTCCGAGTACAAGTACCGATACTTTTTTCAAGTACTTGCCAATACCGATTACTGATACTTTTTTTCAATGTCATGTTACAGTGGCACTAATATGTGGCACTGATGGGAACTGATAGGTGGCACTGATGACGCGTGGACTGTGACTTTTTTTGAGGGCGGGGGGGAGTAGACGGTGTCAGTGGTTCTTTAAAAAAAAGTTACAATTTTAACTTTTAAATATGTATGACAATTCTTTATTTTTTATTTTTTTTAATCAGCCCTTTCGGGGGGGGGGGGGGGGGGCTTTGGTGAGATATCAAGGGTTTGAGACAGAGAAAGGGAATGAGGAAAGAGATTCTCCAGTCCATTTCTTAGTAGCCTCAGCTGACAGAGTCTCCTGTTCATTCATGAACGGAAGCATCGTAAACACAGTTACAATGCTCAGTTATAAATGTACAGTCAGTGATCACTGACTCTGTTCATTCAGAAAAGGAAGGAGCAGGTAAATGACAGATTTACCGGCTCCTTCCTCCGCTCTCCATCCTGATAGATCTGGGACAGGGGGGACTGGAGGAGGACAGAGGGGGCAGAGGAGCACAAAGGGGGACCGGAAGAGCACACGGAGGGGGACCGGAGCAGCACAGAGGAGGACATGGAGGAGGACCGGAGGAGCACACAGAGGGGGACAGGAGGACACAGTGGCAGACACAGTGGACAGTCAGGGGTGATCAGTATGGCAGTGGGGGGAGTTACAAGCACAGATCTCCTTGTATAGATTTCAATAAAGCAGCTGAAAGCCGTGGGAGGGAGAGGAGGGGAAGTGGCTGTCAGCTGCTTGTAACTCCCCCCCCCCCCCAATGCACAGATCACCCCTGACTGCCCAGGTATCGGTTTTAGCATTGGAGCATTTGCATGAGTACAAGTACTAGTGCAAATGCGCGGTATCAGCACCGATACCGATACTGGTATCGTTGCAACCCTAGTCAAGGGCATGGGTTAGTATTTGGTAGTAGGGTTGTGCTTAAGTCTTGTCTGAACTTTGGACAAAACCAGGGAGAAAGCTGTCACTCCCTTCAAAGTCAGCAATTGCCAGGGCATTCCCCCGCATCACAGCCATATGTACCACAGAGGCAGGAGTGCTTGTGAGATTATGGCCACTAGGTTAAATTTCGTCAATGATAAAGTTCAAATATGGCCACGTGGTCATATTAGGTCAATGATGTAACAAGCAAGTTCAGATCAAACCTATGCTCATCCATATTTGGTAGTTACCTAGTGTCTCTATTTAGAACTCCAGCCCTAAAGCCAGCCATAGATGTATCACATTTTGGCCAGTTCATTAGGGACTGGGGTAGGCTGGTTGTACTGAAGTCCATCAATCAACTTCAGTACAACCAGCCTATTGGATTTTGTTTTCATGTGATCACTATCACCAGCTATAGCCACCAGCAGAGACTATTGTGTTCTGCCCACAGGGAAGACTCACCGCCAGCAGAACCCAATAGCGCTGCAGGAGGGATTCCCCTATCAACACTGACTGTGTTGATGGGGGAATCAAGCTATTTTCTTTCCTTCCACCTGTGGTGGAAGGAAAGAAAATTGTATAATCTATGGGCTGCATAATTCTGGGTAATGCTGTCAACAAATAAATAGCCATACCATATCCCTAGTAGGACAAATCTGCACCATCTAACTATCCAAGAGTATAATGATCAGAAGGCCTGCCCATGTACATGGATGGCAACTATTACTAGTAAGGGCTAAGCCTTGGTTCACACCAGTGCGGCTTTGAAAGTGTGCTACTTCAGCACGATTTCAAAGCCGCCAATCAGTGTAATTGTATGTGCAGCTTACTGACATCTGTTCGACTTCGTCAGATTTTCCTCTAATGCAATTGTAAAAGATAGTGAGGGATAATGTCTCCAATGAGGACACAGAAATAAACGCAGTTTTAGTAGGCTGACAAAGGATTCAACACTTCCCTAGGTAAGCAATGTTGGGTGATAAACTGTACACTGTTGCATATTTGGTATTTACACAGCATATGCAGTACATATATACTGTATATACAGAGATATTTTTCTACATCCTTACCTCTTCAGAGGGCATGACAAGTGTAATTGAGCCCCCTAGAGACTGTTTTCATCTTTTTGTGGGTCTGCTTGGCACCATGTTACATGATGTTAAACCCTAAATATGGAGGTGGAGTTAGTCTTCAAGGATACTATTGTTTAGTCTAGGCTCACCAGTGACCCAAGTCAAAGTAGACTGATAACACTGCTGCTTTATCACTTTTGCAAATAACCACTAAATGGTTCAACACCAGCAGTCTTTCTGCCAGGTGAATGTTATCAGCTATAAAAAGCTAACTAAATTTAGTTTTTGGCTCTATTGTAGTGAATGGAGCAGTGATTTATTGTGTAGGTCTGCTTAGTGTTTCCTGAGCTAAGAGTTTGATTATGTCCCCCTTCTTCTGCATCTGGAAGAAGTTTCCAGTACATAGGGCTGGGAGATTCAAATGATCAGTTCAATATTCATCATGCCCCAGCCAGTCCCTGGAAGGAGGCGTCCAGCAGATGGACTGGGAGGTGATAAATATGTAGGAGCCCTAAGCACATTCTTCTTTTCCCTCAAAGGAGGGTTCCAGTTCTCCTGGGGAAAGGGGAGTTTGCTGTTACCCCTAGGAGACAGCCAGGGAGACAAGAGACTGCAGTCTGTGTCTCAGCAGCTGCTTGGTTGTAGACATGTGCGATTAGTTTTGTACGAATTAGAAAATCGTACAAATTAGAAAATAATACAAATTTTTCGAAATTCGTACATTCGTACGAATCCGTAGTACGAATTTTTTCGAATACGAATTCTGTACGGCATACGAAATTCCGTTTACGAATTTCGTCTCCGAATTTCGTCTCCGAATTATTCAAATCCAACTACCAAATATCGAATTTCAACTAATACGAAAGAAATTATTATAGCGGATATAACGAATGATTCGAATGAATTCGAATGATTGGAATGACAAAGTGTCATTTTTGCAGGAAAAATTCCGTTTACGAATTTCGGCTCCAAATTATTCGAATCCAACTACCAAATATCGAATTTCAACTAATACGAAAAGAAATTATTATAGCGGATATAACGAATGATTCGAATAACAAAGTGTCATTTTTGCAGGAAAAAAGCTATTTAAAATCACTCGCGGCTAATGAATTGTCGACTCCCGTAACACAGAGAACAGTCATTCATTGAAAGTCAATGATAAAAAAAAAAGCGTGGGAGTCCCCCCAAATTAATTAACCAGGCCCTTCAGGTCTGCTATGGATATTAACCACTTCAGCCCCGGACCAATTGGCAGCCAAAGGACCAGGCCCCTTTTTGCGATTCGGCACTGCGTCGCTTTAACTGACAATTGCGACGTGGCTCCAAAACAAAATTGTTGTCCTTTTTTTCCCACAAATAGAGCTTTCTTTTGGTGGTATTTGATCGCCCCTGTGGTTTTTATTTTATGCGCTATAAACAAAAATAGAGCGACAATTTTGAAAAAAATGCAATATTTTTTGCTTTTTGCTATAATAAATATCCCCAAAAAATATATAAAAAAACATTTTTTTCCCTCAGTTTAGGCCGATACGTATTCTTCTACATATTTTCGGTAAAAAAAAACGCAATTATCGATTATTGATTGGTTTGCGCAAAAGTTATAGCGTTTACAAAATAGGGGATAGTTTTATAGCATTTTTATTAATATTTTTTTTTTTACTAGTAATGGTGGCGATCAGCGATTTTTATTGTGACTGCGACATTATGTCGGACACATCGGACATTTTTGACACATTTTTGGGACCATTGTCATTTATACAGCAATCAATGCTATTTAAATGCATTGATTCCTGTATAAATGACAGTTGTAGTGAAAGAGTTAACCACTAGGGGGAGGGGAGGGGTTATGGGCTCTGACGTGTGTGTGTTTTTTTACATTAGGGGGCGGGGCTGACGTCTGACGTCATTGATCGGCTTTCCCGATGACCGGGAACAGCCAATCAATGACAGGCAGAGTAGGAAGCGTGGGGAGAGGTTTGTTTACACAAACCTCTCCCCGTTCTTCAGCTCCGTAACCCGATCGCGGGACACCAGCGGCGATCGGGTCCGCTGGTCCCACGGCCGGGGTCACGGAGCTCCCGACCGGGTCGCGAGCGCACCGCTGGCTGACTGACCCACGGGCAGGCAACTTAAAGGGGACGTACAGGTACATGGTTTTGCCTGCCCGTGCCATTCTGTAGACGTATATCTACATGAGGCGGTCGGGAAGCGGTTAAGGGGAACCCCACTTCAAATTTAAAAAAAAAAAGACGTGGGGTCCCCCCTAAATATCCATACAAGACCCTTCAGGTCTGGGATGGATTTTGAGGGGAACCCCGGCCAAAAAAAAAAAATGGCGTGGGTCCATACCAGACTTTAATAAAGAAGATTTTAATAAAGGAATTGTCAAAGACTGTCTCCTGTCATTTTTTACCATTTTTGACACTTTTTTGGTGAAATGGTAGGGGTACTTTTGTTCCCCCTTACCATTTCACACAGGGGGGGCCGGGATCTGGGGGTCCCCTTGTTAAAGGGGGCTTCTAGATTCCGATAAGCTCCCCACCCGCAGACCCCCACAACCAATGGCCAGGGTTGTGGGGATGAGGCCCTTGTCCTCATCAACATGGGGACAAGGTGCTTTGGGGGGGACCCCAAAGCACCCTCCCAATGTTGAGGGCATGTGGCCTGGTACGGTTCAGGAGGGAGGGGGGGCGCTCTCGTCCCCCCTCTTTTTCTGCAGCCTGCCAGGTTGCATGCTCGGATAAGGGTCTGGTGTGGATTTTGAGGGGGACCCCACGCCATTTTTTTTTTTTTGGCCGGGGTTCCCCTTAAAATCCATCCCAGACCTGAAGGATCTGGTATGGATATTTAGGGGGACCCCTACGTCATTTTTTTTATTTGAAGCGGGGGTTCCCCTTAATATCCATAGCAGACCTGAAGGGCCTGGTAATTGAATTTGGGGGGACCCCCACGCTTTTTTTTATCAATGACTTTCAATGAATGATTGTTCCGGAGCCGACAATTCATTAGCCGCGAGTGATTTTAAATAGCTTTTTTTCCTGCAAAAATTACATTGTGCAGGAAAAGTTCTCGATATTAGATATACTGAATCTCGAATTCATTCGTATCATTCGTTATATCCGCTATAATAATTTCTTTCATATTAGTTGAAATTAGATATTTGGTAGTAGTTGGATTCGAATTGTTCTCTGTGTTACAGAGCTGACAATTCATTAGCCGCGAGTGATTTTAAATAGCTTTTTTCCTGCAAAAATGACACTTTGTACAGGGACAGTTCTAAGCACGGGAAACATGCGCCCCTTCACAGACATACTATAGAGTTTTTTTTTGGCCGGGGTTCCCCTTAAAATCCATCCCAGACCTGAAGGGCCTGGTTATTGAATTTGGGGGGACCCCCACGCTTTTTTTTTTTTTTTTTATCAATGACTTTCAATGAATGACTGTTCTCTGTGTTACGGGAGCCGACAATTCATTAGCCGTGAGTGATTTTAAATAGCTTTTTTTCCTGCAAAAATGACACTTTGTCATTGGAATCATTCGAATTCATTCGAATCATTCGTTATATCCGCTATAATAATTTCTTTCGTATTAGTTGAAATTCGATATTTGGTAGTTGGATTCAAATTATTCTATGTGTTACGGGAACCGGCAATTCATTAGCCGCGAGTGATTATTAACGATTCGTAACGATTCAAATTTTTTTAACGATTCGTACGAAATTCGTATTTCGTATGAATTTGAGCGGAATTCGTACACGAATTACGAATTACAAATTTTTGGACGGTTCCCATGTCTACTGGGTTAAGGGCCTAGGAAAGATTGCCTTAGGATTATATTTGCTGGAGGGCACTGCACTAAAGTCTTGGGTCTGGAGAAGGTGCTTGTTATCTCCCTCATTAATCATCTACCTGCAAATGCTGGGTGGCAGACAGCTCCTGGGACACTGTGAGTAAACACTGCATTGGGGACTATTAGTTATACAAGTGCCAGAAGGGAACTAAGTGCCAAAGGTTGCTATATGGACTGCTGCAGTAGGGTTCTAGATATTCCCTGTTACTTCAAGAAGAGCTGCTTTGGATTAGAGAGAAGTTTGTCATCCTACTGTTGTTACTACTCATCCTGTGCCCTAAACACCTGTCCTGTTAAAGTTCTTCAGCAATAAACTCTAAAAGACATCCCCTAAACTGAGCCATAATTATCATTGTGCATGGGTTTGTGTGACTGGCAGCCTCTGTACTATTTGGGAGAACCTGGGCATATTCTCAGCGGCCCCTTTGGGGGTAAACATTGCACTCTATATATTTCACACTATTGTAAGCTGCTTATATTTTAGGTACATATTGAAAGTCTTCAATCTGTTGTTACATGGGGTTATATTCTAAAAGAATGTAAACTAGCACAATGTATGCATACGTACATCAATAGTTTAAAGTGATATTTTATCTGTGAAAAAATAACAAACATGTCATACGTACCTGCTCTGTGCAGTGGTTTTGCACAGAGCAGTCCAGATCCTCCTCTTTTCGGGTCTCACTTCAGCGCTCCTGGCCCCTCCCTCCTGTTGAGTGATCCCACAGCAAGCAGCTTGCTATGGGGGCACCCGAGCCACTGCTCTGTGTGTCCATTCAAACACAGAGCTGTGGCCCGGCCCTCTCTCTTTTCTGCTGTCTCAGCCAATGAGGAGGGAGAGTCCGGACAGCCGAGTCTCTCGTACAACATCACTGGATCATAGAATGCATTAAGATAAAAAAACCTGCTGCCTTTACAACCACTTTAAGGGGAACCATCATTATGAACTAAGAACTCTTCCCTGATGTTGGTGTACGTCCTCATGGAAAACACTTGGTATTTTGTTGTACAGCTGCTGGCCTTTCACTTAGTCACTGCATGCCTCACCATAACACTAATGACATATTCTGGGTTGGTCTCAGATGAAACCTGTTACCACACCCTGTCTTCAAATCCCACAGAATGAGTCTAGCAAAAACTGATGCTTTATAATTTATGAGGCACACCTGAAGCCAAAGTCACACTGGTGTCATTTTTATACAGGAGTTGTGATTGTTTTAATAATGAGTGTATTCTTCTAGAGGAAGCTGCTCTTACTGAATTACCATACTAGTCAAGTGTTTTCTGAGACAATAGAAGACAAATAAAATACCAGTATAGGTTTACCGTGAAGTGTGACTGTATGCACTGTTACTGTGTGATTTATATGTTACATCCAAAATAAATTATATCATAGGTATACATACATTCATGTTTCCACAAATTATATATACACCAAAACTGACATGAATGTTTTTGGTGCAGTTTTTGTTTGTGATCACATGACCAGTGTAGCCAAGATATGACCCCTTAGCTTGACCAAAACTCCCACTACAAACTTATTTAATAAAATAAGAGACCACACCATTTCCTTGGAGTTAAATGGCCATAACAGCTAATTTATTAAATCCAAAATAAGAACTCCACTTTTTCTTATTTACCAATAAACATAAATAACACATAAATAACCATAACTAACATAATAACATTAACCCCTTCAGATTCCTTTCTGAAAACTAGAAAACAAACAGGTTAACACCCACTTATTATTGGTCAGTGACGGCGCTAAGTGCTATATACCATAACCATGATATCAATCGATATCAACCACCAGGGGGCACTGCGGGATATACAGACCCATGGGTCTCACTCTGTACCAACCGATAACCAACTTTCCCGCAGTGCACAATACCATTAAACATCAACAACGTTTGATGTACCAGGAGGGGCCATCTATTGATGAGCCCCCCACCCACTTACCACCTGTATAACTGCTGCCGTCACTGACCAACACAAACAACCAACGCCAACCCCCCTTTTGCTGTCATGACGAATTCTTTTCAACGACCTGAAACGATAATGAAAACATTAACACATCCAATACACATCCTTAAAATAAAGGGAGGGTGGGTGGGAAAAACTGCCTCCTCAAGCTCTGTCTCTTCCCGCACTGTCCTCCCGAGCTCCGCCCCTCCTCTTTTATGGCCGCTCCCCTTCCTGCAGAACCACTCCCCTTATCTTTTCCTCTCCTTGTCAGCTGCCCAGTGAGTCACTTGACACTTCTGTCATGTGCAGCCCTCCATTACCTTTCCAAGCAGTCCATTACATTCCGGTCTTTTCTTGACCAGTGTAGCCAAGATATGACCCCTTAGCTTGACCAAAACTCCCACTACAAACTTATTTAATAAAATAAGAGACCACACCATTTCCTTGGAGTTAAATGGCCATAACAGCTAATTTATTAAATCCAAAATAAGAACTCCACTTTTTCTTATTTACCAATAAACATAAATAACACATAAATAACCATAACTAACATAATAACATTAACCCCTTCAGATTCCTTTCTGAAAACTAGAAAACAAACAGGTTAACACCCACTTATTATTGGTCAGTGACGGCGCTAAGTGCTATATACCATAACCATGATATCAATCGATATCAACCACCAGGGGGCACTGCGGGATATACAGACCCATGGGTCTCACTCTGTACCAACCGATAACCAACTTTCCCGCAGTGCACAATACCATTAAACATAAACAACGTTTGATGTACCAGGAGGGGCCATCTATTGATGAGCCCCCCACCCACTTACCACCTGTATAACTGCTGCCGTCACTGACCAACACAAACAACCAACGCCACAGCCTGAAAGGGAGACCCCTCACCCTTGATGGCACCTCCACACCCGCAGGGCCGCTTGTATCCCCTCCTGCAAACCCAAAGACCATAAATCAATCCCTACATCAGTGAGATGTACCCCATCCCGCCTCAAGTACATGCCCACATTAACCTCCAATTCCCGGTGGCGGATCACTAGGCCACCTTGCCATGTTATAAACCTGCCAACCACCTTGTTGATCCGTATTCGGGCTTTGTTGATCCTGTATACGGATCTCGCCATACGCCAAGTCGTCCTAGCCACCATATCGGACCAAATCAAAATTGTCCCAGGGAAGGTGGCCCGGAGGAACATCAAATCCGCCTTTATGTCTGTTAACAGGTCTCTCACTGTCCGCACCCCTAGGTCATTCCCGCCAGCATGAATGACTAACACATCCGGTGGTCTGTCCAGCCATGCATGTCTCTCCACTTCTGGGACCACCCTGCTCCACATCATTCCCGGCCGACCCAACCAACGTATGACTGCCTCGCGCCTGGAAATACCCAGCTGTCTCCCACCTGGTCTCACGTCCCCTCTCCTGGCACCCCAACACACATACGAATGGCCGAGGATCCAGACCAGGAGTTGACGCCCTGCATCTGAAACACAAGCACACCGTTACCAACAAAATTAACATCTAAGCCCCTCACATCATCCGGCCCCCCAATACCGTAACATCGCCCCTTAACCACATCATTATATATGTACATATTTTTTTTTTTTTTAATTCACACACCAACTGTGGCCGGATATAAGTCCGGAATCGCTGTGACTCCCATCTCCCCAACTTCCGCACATCCACTTCATCCAGCCCGCACCTGGCGGCCTCTGTAGCCGCCCCAATGCGGAAGGAGTGTGAAGCGTAGGCGTAACTGTTCAACCCCAACCTCCCCAAACACTTTCTCAAAACCGCCACAAATTGAAACCTAGACAGGTAACTTCCATCCGCATGCAAAAGCAATGGACCCTCCCCCACCGGTCTCACTCCCAGAAAACTCGCCACCGTCCTAACCGGGCAAACCCCACATCCATGCAAGGCATATATACTCACCTGTATCCCCTTGCCAGCTTGATCTGTTTTTGATTTTCGCAACTTTACTGAAACCCTGTCCCCCAAAATTTCCACGTCTTGAGCCTGCAGACCCCCCGCCTCTCCTTTTGAGGGGCTGACTAACTCCCCGATCCTAAATGCCCCAAAAAACGCCAGTGAAAAAGCCGCCCCAAACAACATTCTTTCATACACTGACTTGCACACCACCGAAAGCTGTTCCCCCATTGCAACCAGATTCGCAAACGTAATAGGGCGCCGCGCATCCTTGCTCCTGCGTGACTTCCTATATCCCCTAATGGCCTGCTTTACCCAGAAGTCCTTTTTCCAATCTACCTTTCTCCGCATCTTAAACCAAAACGCCATTCCCGCCATCCTCTTTTCTATAGCCGATACCGACTTGCCCTCCTCCATGTCTTTTGACACCAAGTAAAGCAGCAGCAGCCTGGCCTCCAACCCCTCACCCCCAACCTCAGCCTCTGCCTGTAAGTCCCTCCATTCCTTCCAAGTCTTGGAATACGCTGCCCATGTACCCTCACTTACTGACCGCTGTATCCAGCCCGCGACGGCTCCAGCGCTACCTCCCAAATCCAGCCTGGGCAAGGGACACCCACCTCTTCCGCTCCTGGCGCCAGCTCCCTGAACCTGTCCCACTGAAAGCGAGACAAGGCGTCAGCCAGTGTGTTCTCCACGCCTGGGATATGTACAGCATATAGAAAGATATTTAACTGCATGCAACGCAAAACTAACTGTCGCATAAGTCGTATAACCGGGGGTGAAGCTGCAGACATCCTGTTGATCACCTGCACCACCCCCATGTTGTCGCAGTTCAGCCTCAACTTGAGATTCCTGCAAGACTGCCCCCACAACTCCAACGCTAGCACTACCGGAAACAGTTCCAGCAGTACCAGGTTCTTCCTAAAACCTGCCTCCACCCATGATCGCGGCCAAGGTCCCGCGCTCCATTGGCCCCGAAAAAATGCCCCGTATCCAGTTGATCCTGCGGCGTCCGTCACCAATTCCACATCAAAGTTGCTCACAGGTAGGGATGAGCCGAACACCCCCGGGTTCGGTTCGAACCAGAACCTTCGAACGGACCGAAAGTTCGCGCGAATTTTCGAACCCTATACGTTATAATGGACGCGAACGTTCGAAATCAAAAGTGCTAATTACAACGGCCAATATGCATGTTAATGTCATAAAACAGGTTTGGGGACCCGGGTCCTGCCCCAGGGGACATATATCAATGCAAAAAGAACTTTTAAAAACTAACGTTTTTTCGGGAGCAGTCATTTTAATGATGCATAAAGTGAAAAAAAAAAAGTGACATTTTCCTTTAAATATGGTACCTGGGGGGTGTCCAAAGTATGCCTGTGAAGTGGCATGTGTTTCCCGTGTTTAGAACTGTCCTTGCACAAAATGACATTTGTAAAGGAAAAAAAGAAGCCATTTAAAACCACTTGCGGCTTTAGGTTTGATCTTAAGTAGAATCTGAACAGGTACATTATGAAGTGTAGCTCCATCCCAAAAAAATCTATTTTTAAGCTTTTTGGAGAACATAGGGAGGGGTTATCACCCCTGTAACATTTGCTGTCTTTGCACATCTGTTCAGAACATGTCACCTCACTTTCCGTCCCAATGACAAATGTTTTTGGAAAAGTGGGGTTTTAATTGAAACAAGGATTGGTGATAAAGTATCAGTAGAGAGGAGATACCTTTTTCCCAAATTAAATCTAACAGGATAGAATTTCCCTTCCTAGGGGTAGATTTCCTCTCACTTCCTGTTTTCTCTTTCCATTTGCAAGTAGGAGTCGTTTGTAAGTTGGATGTTTGAAAGTAGGGGCCTGGCGTATATACTCTGCAGAAATTTGCCCTATTAGATGTTGGTGTAGCCACAAGACTGGTGGGCACAGGAATGGGCCCTGCTGTGAGTTAATAGATCAAGATTTGTAATTGCATGCACCTGTTGAACAGGGCATAAAAATTGGGGGTGGTGGTGGTGGTGGTGGTGGACGGTTTTGCCACAAGACTGTAAGCTCTCACAGTTACTCTTGGTGGGGCGCAGGAATGGGCCCTGCTGTGAGTTATTAGATCAAGATTTGTAATTGCAAGCACCTGATGAACAGGGCAGAAAAATTGGGCCTTTGGCGGTGGTGGTGGACGGTGTTGCCACAAGACTGTAGGCCCTCATAGTTACTCTTGGTGGGCGCAGGAATGGGCCCTGCTGTGAGTTATTAGATCAAGATTTGTAATTGCAAGCACCTGATGAACAGGGCAGAAAAATTGGGCCTTTGGCGGTGGTGGTGGACGGTGTTGCCACAAGACTGCAGGCCCTCATAGTTACTCTTGGTGGGCGCAGGAATGGGCCCTGCTGTGAACTATTAGATCAAGATTTGTAATTACCCGCCCCTGTTAAACAGGGGCTGAAAAATTGTGCCTTAGGCACTGGTGCTGGTGCCACAACACTGCAACCCCTCACAGAGACTGTACTTGGAGCACAGCAGTCACACGTGTTGCGAAGCATTTTTTTAAAAAATTGTAAGTACACGCCCCTGTTAAACAGGGGCTGAAAAATTGTGCCTTAGGCACTGGTGCTGGTGCCACAACACTGCAACCCGGCCCTCACAGATACTGTACTTGGAGCACAGCAGTCACACGTGTTGCGAAGCATTTTTTTTAAAAAATTGTAAGTACACGCCCCTGTTAAACAGGGGCTGAAAAATTGTGCCTTAGGCACTGGTGCTGGTGCCACAACACTGCAACCCGGCCCTCACAGAGACTGTACTTGGAGCACAGCAGTCACACGTGTTGCGAAGCATTTTTTTTAAAAATTGTAAGTACACGCCCCTGTTAAACAGGGGCTGAAAAATTGTGCCTTAGGCACTGGTGCTGGTGCCACAACACTGCAACACGGCCCTCACAGAGACTGTACTTGGAGCACAGCAGTCACACGTGTTGCGAAGCATTTTTTTAAAAAATTGTAAGTACACGCCCCTGTTAAACAGGGGCTGAAAAATTGTGCCTTAGGCACTGGTGCTGGTGCCACAACACTGCAACACGGCCCTCACAGAGACTGTACTTGGAGCACAGCAGTCACACGTGTTGCGAAGCATTTTTTTTAAAAATTGTAAGTACACGCCCCTGTTAAACAGGGGCTGAAAAATTGTGCCTTAGGCACTGGTGTGGTGGCATGGATCATTGAGGAGGAGGAAGAGGATAGTCAGTGAACATAAGAGGACAGTCACTCAGCATCAGCATAGGCAGTCTTGAAGGGATGTGACATTAAAAATTATTCGGTTATATCCGCCTCAGGTGCCTGGTAGCTGGTGGTGATCCAAGACTGATTCATTTTGATGAATGTCAGTCGATCAACCGAGGCGGTGGACAGGCGCACCCTATGATCAGTCACAAATCCTCCAGCAGCACTGAATGTGCGTTCGGAAAGAACGCTGGAGGCAGGACAGGCCAGTAGCTCAATTGCATACTGTGCAAGCTCTGGCCAGTGATCCATCCTCAGGACCCAGTAAGCCAGAGGATTTTCGGTGGGAAAGGTGTCCAAGTCTGACCTTGCCCCAAGGTATTCCTGCACCATGTATATCAGACGCTGGCGATGGTTGCTGGAACCGATCATACCTTGGGGCTGCGGACTAAAAAATTGTCTGAACGCATCGGTCAGACGTCCACCTTCCCCACCGCTCCTTCTGCCACTGACCGAAGCCTCAGCAACTCGTCGCCCAGGACCAGGAGTTTGTAGCCTCCCAGTTTCTGGGAACGCGTTGCACAGACCTTTCTGCAAGGCCTCCCTGAGATGTCTCATCCTCTGCTCCCTCTGCGACGGCAAGATAAGGTCCGCAACCTTACCCTTGTACCGCGGATCAAGGAGAGTGGCCAGCCAGTAATGGTCCCTCTCCTTGATCCGAAGAACACGAGGATCCTTCCGCAGGCTTTGCAGGATCAGGGAGGCCATGCAGCGTAGGTTAGCTGAGGCATTCGGTCCGGAGTCTTCTGGGTCACTGAGGATGACATGATCGCCAGCCACCTCCTCCCAGCCACGTACAAGTCCACTGGCTTGTTGGGACTGTACATCATCCCTAAAAGACTGCTGCTGCTGATGCTGAGTGCCAGGCTCCACCTCCATGCTCACACAATCCTCCTCCTCCTCCTCCTCCTCCTCCTCCTCATCCTCTTCCTGTGTGATGGGTGGGACAGAAGGAACACTGTCCGGATAAAGGGGGCCTTGAGAGGCAAGGAAGTCCTCCTCTTCCTGCCTCTGTTCTGCCTCAAGTGCCCTGTCCATTATCCCACGCAGCGTATGCTCCAACAGGTGGACAAGAGGGACAGTGTCACTGATGCATGCACTGTCACTGCTCACCATCCTCGTGGCCTCCTCAAATGGTGAGAGGACAGTGCATGCATCCCTGATCATGCTCCACTGACGTGGGGAAAAAAAACCAAGCTCCCCTGACCCTGTCCTGGTGCCGTAGTCGCAAAGGTACTCATTGATGGCCCTCTGCTGCGTGTGCAGTCGCTGCAGCATGGCCAACGTTGAGTTCCACCTGGTGGGCATGTCAGATATTAGGCGGTTCTTGGGCAGGTTCAGCTCCTTTTGCAGCTCAGTCAGCCGAGCACTGGCATTATAAGATCGGCGGAAATGCACACAGACTTTCCTGGCCTGCCTCAGGACATCCTGTAAGCCTGGGAACCTGCCCAAGAACCGCTGCACCACCAGGTTGAGGACGTGAGCCATGCAGGGCACATGGGTGAGCTGCCCCTGTCGCAGGGCGGAGAGGAGGTTGGTGCCATTGTCAGAAACGACCATTCCTGGCTTAAGCTGACGTGGCGTCAACCACCTCTCGGCCTGCCCCTGCAGAGCTGCCAGAACCTCTGGCCCAGTGTGGCTCCTGTCCCCCAAACACACCAGCGCAAGCACGGCATGGCATCTTTTTGCCTGCGTACTTGCGTAGCCCCTTGTACGCCTACGGAGCACCGCTGGTTCCAAGGACAGAGCACTGGAGGAAGAAGAAGAGGAGGGGGTGGAGGAGAGAGGTGTGTCACAACCAGTAGCAGTAGTCGCGTTTTGGAGGCGTGGTGGCGGGACAACCTCCAACACTACTGCACCTTGTCCTGCATCCCTCCCAGCTGCCAATAGAGTGACCCAATGGGCCGTGAAAGAAAGGTACCGTCCCTGTCCATGCCTGCTGGACCATGAGTCAGCGGTAATATGCACCTTACCGCTGACCGCCCTGTCCAGCGAGGCATGGACATTGCCCTCCACATGCCGGTAGAGAGACGGAATCGCCTTCCGCGAGAAAAAGTGGCGTTTGGGAACCTGCCACTGAGGAACCGCACATTGAACAAACTCACGGAAGGGGGCCGAGTCTACCAACTGAAAAGGCAGCAGTTGAAGTGCTAGCAATTTAGCAAGGCTAGCATTCAACCGCTGGGCATGTGGATGGCTGGGAGTGTACTTCTTTCTACGGTCCAGCAGCTGGGGCAGGGAAATTTGCCTGCTGCATTCGGACGTCGGTGTACTGCAAGTACTTGGTTGTGACACACCGAATTCTACACCTTCAGTCCTCTCAGAGCAGCTTTCAGAGAGGACTGAAGGTGTAGTGGGGATGGAGATCCCAGCTGAGGAGGAGCAAGGAGAGGTCCGCTTAGTTCTTTGGTGTGGGTCTTTTATGTGTGCCTGCCAACGAGCTGCATGGCAGGTCGCCATATGTCTGGTCATGCTTGTCGTGCCCAAGCGGCTGATGTTTTGGCCACGCGAGATACGCTTGAGACAAATATTGCAAATAGCAGTGGTGCGATCTGCTGCACTCGTCTCAAAAAAGGCCCACACCAAAGAACTTTTCTGATAACGTGCAGAGGCAGCGCCCTGCACAGGCGGAGCTCTGCGGTGTTGTACAGTTGCTGTGCTGGCCTCTACCTGGCCTCCAGGGGGCATCCTGCCTCGTTGGACATGTGACGCCGCATCCTCCTCCTCCTCGTCCTCCTCCTCATCCTCTCTCCCTTGAGGCACCCACGTGGAGTCAGTGACCTCATCATCCCCTCCCTCTTCACCACTAGAGCAAACCTGGCAGTAAGCTGCAGCTGGTGGAACTGTACTGCCAGATTCCTCAAGCTGGGTATCGTCATCCGAGCCTTCGAATCGTTGGGCATCCTCCTGGAGCATGTACCCAACACTGTGCTCAAAGAGTTCGGGGGACTCCTCAGGAGGACATGGTGGGTCTAGGGAAGGGGTGGCTGATGATGCTCTGTCAGTACCCTGAGCCTGGGTGAGAGAGGATGAGGAGGATGAGGAGGGCTTGGTCATCCATTCTACCAAGCCTTCAGCATGATGCGGCTCCACATGTCCAGCTGCCGAAAACAAAGACGCGCGTGTCCCATGGCCACGTGCTGATGACGATGCACGACCACGTCCACGGCCACGTCCACTAGAAACAGAGCCTGCCTGCCCTGTGTTCTTGGCTCTGCACGCTCTGCCTCCCCTTGGCGGTCTTCCAGCCATTGTAGTCGGTAGTCCTGTGGGTGCTGCTGAGAAGAAAATATAGGAGCTCTGTGTGATGCCACTAACACACTAGAAGTCCTATGGGTGCTTCTGCAAAGAAAATAGAGGAGCTCTGTGTGATGCCACTAACACACTAGAAGTCCTATGGGTGCTTCTGCAAAGAAAATAGAGGAGCTCTGTGTGATGCCACTAACACACTAGAAGTCCTATGGGTGCTTCTGCAAAGAAAATAGAGGAGCTCTGTGTGATGCCACTAACACACTAGAAGTCCTGTGGGTGCTTATGCAAAGAAAATAGAGGAGCTCTGTGTGATGCCACTAACACACTAGAAGTCCTTTTCAGAGCTCACCAGACTGGAGTGTTCTTCTAAGGTTTTGCATAGATAATGTACAATCATCCCAGATTAATATACGGTAAAAAATTATTGGAGATTTGGGACTATCTATGGTACATACAAAAAAGAAAATAATTTCATAGAGGTATGATAAAATATCTTGTTTTATTAACATAAAAATAAAGGAAAAAGAAAAAAGTATACACTATTAGACTCTATGTACATCAGAATGTGAATTATAGGGTTCAAAGGTGCTACATACAATTCCTAGTGGAACACCTATATTGTCATACATTCAAAATACACAGGTCATAATACTTGTCCAAACGCTCGACATGTTTCGCCTATAGAGGCTTCATCAGGAGACAAGGATAAGATATGTTTGTAGATGGACGAGGATTTTTGAAAGTTATTCCGTATTCTATGGTATGTATACAAAACAACATATTAGTTAATGTACATAAAAAGAAAAAACAGTTTAACAATCATTGAGGCGTTATATATGCTGCATAGGATATGCGATGACCAGGATGTCTAGTGAAGTCTGATTACATATGCATGACTCCCTACCTCCAATGTCATAGGGGTTCTGAACATGGTCAGGCTTCTGAATAGAGGTGCCGATGGTTGCACTGGAGCACCCCCCAGGGGACCCACACAGGGACGTACCCAGCGAACACCACCAGAAAACGTGGCTGGGAAATTGTCGGGGGAGATTGAGATCCTGTTCTTTTTCCAAAAAATGTTTATAGGGCCTGTGGGGTACAAATGTACTTATTGACCACAATTGTATTCACATAAACCATAATCATGCATGCGGTAGGCAAATAGTGCGACCATGCCCAATATTAATTGTCGGACTATACCTACCTCTACGGAAGTTTGTAAAAATATGTATTTATGAGAGGCTCGGGTCGGTCAGCCCCCTAGACAGCAAGAACCGAATGGGGGAAGACGGGCGGGAAGTTCTGGATCAGCTTCTGAAAGATAGCAAAGCAAACAAAAAGAGACCCCAATAAAAATGCATGGGAACCATATCCAATACATTTTACGGATCCCCACAAGATGGAGGGGGGTGTAGTCCCCTACCTTATCATGAGGTATATATGGCATCAGAGCACATCAAATTTGATATGCTCTGATGCCATATATACCTCATGATAAGGTAGGGGACTACACCCCCCTCCATCTTGTGGGGATCCGTAAAATGTATTGGATATGGTTCCCATGCATTTTTATTGGGGTCTCTTTTTGTTTGCTTTGCTATCTTTCAGAAGCTGATCCAGAACTTCCCGCCCGTCTTCCCCCATTCGGTTCTTGCTGTCTAGGGGGCTGACCGACCCGAGCCTCTCATAAATACATATTTTTACAAACTTCCGTAGAGGTAGGTATAGTCCGACAATTAATATTGGGCATGGTCGCACTATTTGCCTACCGCATGCATGATTATGGTTTATGTGAATACAATTGTGGTCAATAAGTACATTTGTACCCCACAGGCCCTATAAACATTTTTTGGAAAAAGAACAGGATCTCAATCTCCCCCGACAATTTCCCAGCCACGTTTTCTGGTGGTGTTCGCTGGGTACGTCCCTGTGTGGGTCCCCTGGGGGGTGCTCCAGTGCAACCATCGGCACCTCTATTCAGAAGCCTGACCATGTTCAGAACCCCTATGACATTGGAGGTAGGGAGTCATGCATATGTAATCAGACTTCACTAGACATCCTGGTCATCGCATATCCTATGCAGCATATATAACGCCTCAATGATTGTTAAACTGTTTTTTCTTTTTATGTACATTAACTAATATGTTGTTTTGTATACATACCATAGAATACGGAATAACTTTCAAAAATCCTCGTCCATCTACAAACATATCTTATCCTTGTCTCCTGATGAAGCCTCTATAGGCGAAACATGTCGAGCGTTTGGACAAGTATTATGACCTGTGTATTTTGAATGTATGACAATATAGGTGTTCCACTAGGAATTGTATGTAGCACCTTTGAACCCTATAATTCACATTCTGATGTACATAGAGTCTAATAGTGTATACTTTTTTCTTTTTCCTTTATTTTTATGTTAATAAAACAAGATATTTTATCATACCTCTATGAAATTATTTTCTTTTTTGTATGTACCATAGATAGTCCCAAATCTCCAATAATTTTTTACACTAGAAGTCCTGTGGGTGCTTCTGCAAAGAAAATAGAGGAGCTCTGTGTGATGCCACTAACACACTAGAAGTCCTGTGGGTGCTGCTGAGAAGAATATATAGGAGCTCTGTGTGATGCCACTAACACACTAGAAGTCCTGTGGGTGCTTCTGCAAAGAAAATAGAGGAGCTCTGTGTGATGCCACTAACACACTAGAAGTCCTATGGGTGCTTCTGCAAAGAAAATAGAGGAGCTCTGTGTGATGCCACTAACACACTAGAAGTCCTATGGGTGCTTCTGCAAAGAAAATAGAGGAGCTCTGTGTGATGCCACTAACACACTAGAAGTCCTGTGGGTGCTTATGCAAAGAAAATAGAGGAGCTCTGTGTGATGCCACTAACACACTAGAAGTCCTGTGGGTGCTGCTGAGAAGAATATATAGGAGCTCTGTGTGATGCCACTAACACACTAGAAGTCCTGTGGGTGCTTATGCAAAGAAAATAGAGGAGCTCTGTGTGATGGGACTAACACACTTCAAGTCCTATAGGTGCTTCTGGGAAGAAAATATAGCTCTGCGTGTGTGATGGGACTAACACACTTCAAGTCCTATAGGTGCTTCTGGGAAGAAAATATAGCTGTGTGTGTGTAATGGGACTAAAACACTTCAAGTCCTATAGGTGCTTCTGGGAACAAAATATAGCTCTGTGTGTGTGATGGGACTAACACACTTCAAGTCCTATAGGTGCTTCTGGGAAGAAAATATAGCTCTGTGTGTGTAATGGGACTAACACACTTCAAGTCCTATAGGTGCTTCTGGGAAGAAAATATAGCTCTGTGTGTGTAATGGGACTAACACACTTCAAGTCCTATAGGTGCTTCTGGGAAGAAAATATAGCTCTGTGTGTGTAATGGGACTAACACACTTCAAGTCCTATAGGTGCTTCTGGGAAGAAAATATAGCTCTGTGTGTGTGATGGGACTAACACACTTCAAGTCCTATAGGTGCTTCTGGGAAGAAAATATAGCTCTGTGTGTGTAATGGGACTAACACACTTCAAGTCCTATAGGTGCTTCTGGGAAGAAAATATAGCTCTGTGTGTGTAATGGGACTAACACACTTCAAGTCCTATAGGTGCTTCTGGGAAGAAAATATAGCTCTGTGTGTGTAATGGGACTAACACACTTCAAGTCCTATAGGTGCTTCTGGGAAGAAAATATAGCTCTGTGTGTGTGATGGGACTAACACACTTCAAGTCCTATAGGTGCTTCTGGGAAGAAAATATAGCTCTGTGTGTGTAATGGGACTAACACACTTCAAGTCCTATAGGTGCTTCTGGGAAGAAAATATAGCTCTGTGTGTGTAATGGGACTAACACACTTCAAGTCCTATAGGTGCTTCTGGGAAGAAAATATAGCTCTGTGTGTGTAATGGGACTAACACACTTCAAGTCCTATAGGTGCTTCTGGGAAGAAAATATAGCTCTGTGTGTGTGATGGGACTAACACACTTCAAGTCCTATAGGTGCTTCTGGGAAGAAAATATAGCTCTGTGTGTGTAATGGGACTAACACACTTCAAGTCCTATAGGTGCTTCTGGGAACAAAATATAGCTCTGTGTGTGTGATGGGACTAACACACTTCAAGTCCTATAGGTGCTTCTGGGAAGAAAATATAGCTCTGTGTGTGTAATGGGACTAACACACTTCAAGTCCTATAGGTGCTTCTGGGAACAAAATATAGCTCTGTGTGTGTGATGGGACTAACACACTTCAAGTCCTATAGGTGCTTCTGGGAAGAAAATATAGCTCTGTGTGTGTAATGGGACTAACACACTTCAAGTCCTATAGGTGCTTCTGGGAACAAAATATAGCTCTGTGTGTGTAATGGGACTAACACACTTCAAGTCCTATAGGTGCTTCTGGGAACAAAAATATAGCTCTGTGTGTGTAATGGGACTAACACACTTCAAGTCCTATAGGTGCTTCTGGGAACAAAGTATAGCTCTTTGTGTGTAATGGGACTAACACACTTCAAGTCCTATAGGTGCTTCTGGGAAGAAAATATAGCTCTGTGTGTGTGATGGGACTAACACACTTCAAGTCCTATAGGTGCTTCTGGGAACAAAATATAGCTCTGTGTGTGTGATGGGACTAACACACTTCAAGTCCTATAGGTGCTTCTGGGAAGAAAATATAGCTCTGTGTGTGTAATGGGACTAACACACTTCAAGTCCTATAGGTGCTTCTGGGAAGAAAATATAGCTCTGTGTGTGTAATGGGACTAACACACTTCAAGTCCTATAGGTGCTTCTGGGAAGAAAATATAGCTCTGTGTGTGTGATGGGACTAACACACTTCAAGTCCTATAGGTGCTTCTGGGAAGAAAATATAGCTCTGTGTGTGTAATGGGACTAACACACTTCAAGTCCTATAGGTGCTTCTGGGAACAAAATATAGCTCTGTGTGTGTGATGGGACTAACACACTTCAAGTCCTATAGGTGCTTCTGGGAAGAAAATATAGCTCTGTGTGTGTAATGGGACTAACACACTTCAAGTCCTATAGGTGCTTCTGGGAAGAAAATATAGCTCTGTGTGTGTGATGGGACTAACACACTTCAAGTCCTATAGGTGCTTCTGGGAAGAAAATATAGCTCTGTGTGTGTAATGGGACTAACACACTTCAAGTCCTATAGGTGCTTCTGGGAACAAAATATAGCTCTGTGTGTGTGATGGGACTAACACACTTCAAGTCCTATAGGTGCTTCTGGGAACAAAATATAGCTCTGTGTGTGTAATGGGACTAACACACTTCAAGTCCTATAGGTGCTTCTGGGAACAAAATATAGCTCTGTGTGTGTGATGGGACTAACACACTTCAAGTCCTATAGGTGCTTCTGGGAACAAAATATAGCTCTGTGTGTGTAATGGGACTAACACACTTCAAGTCCTATAGGTGCTTCTGGGAACAAAATATAGCTCTGTGTGTGTAATGGGACTAACACACTTCAAGTCCTATAGGTGCTTCTGGGAACAAAGTATAGCTCTTTGTGTGTAATGGGACTAACACACTTCAAGTCCTATAGGTGCTTCTGGGAAGAAAATATAGCTCTGTGTGTGTAATGGGACTAACACACTTCAAGTCCTATAGGTGCCTCTGGGAACAAAATATAGGAGCTCTGCCTGCCTGCCACGAACACACTACAAGTCCTATAGGTGCTTCTGGTAACAAAATATAGGAGCTCTGCCTGCCTGCCACTAACACACTACAAGTCCTATAGGTGCCTCTGGTAACAAAATATAGGAGCTCTGCCTGCCTGCCACGAACACACTACAAGTCCTATAGGTGCTTCTGGTAACAAAATATAGGAGCTCTGCCTGCCTGCCACTAACACACTACAAGTCCTATAGGTGCTTCTGGTAACAAAATATAGGAGCTCTGCCTGCCTGCCACGAACACACTACAAGTCCTATAGGTGCTTCTGGTAACAAAATATAGGAGCTCTGCCTGCCTGCCACTAACACACTACAAGTCCTATAGGTGCTTCTGGTAACAAAATATAGGAGCTCTGCCTGCCTGCCACGAACACACTACAAGTCCTATAGGTGCTTCTGGTAACAAAATATAGGAGCTCTGCCTGCCTGCCACGAACACACTACAAGTCCTATAGGTGCTTCTGGTAACAAAATATAGGAGCTCTGCCTGCCTGCCACGAGCACACTACAAGCCCCTCTTTGTCAATCAATCTTTGTAACTGAATCTATCTAACTCAATCTCTGCAAGTGAATCTCTCTAACTATCTAAATGCAGCAGAGTGTCACAGAAACAGCCTGCTCAATCTGCGCCGGAACAGCATGTGACCGGCGCAGACGGCGTGGCGGCGTTTTATAGGGGGGGGCGTGTACTACAGCCCCTGAGCTGTAATTGGCTACAGGCGTCCTGCCTGTAGCCAATTATGGCTCTTCGAGTTTCCGGGGCTGTGATTGGCCAAGCATGCGGGGTCACAGTGCATGCTTGGCCAATCATCAGCCAGCAATGCACTGCGTCGGCCGCGCCGGCCGCAATGCATTGCGGGGCCGCGCGCAAAACACGAACCTGATGCGAGCGGCCGAAATAGTTCTGGGCTCGCCGAGCGAGCGAACGCCCGGTGCTCGATGCGAACGTGGGTTCGCATCGAGCACCGGGCCCATCCTTACTCACAGGCCCTGACATCCAAACTGCCCTCCCATTATACTCTTCAAGAAAATGATCCCATATGCGAAGGTCCTCCCTGTGCTCCCTTGTCAACCTAATGAAATGTTTTGGGGCCCTCACCCCCGCCGTTGCTCCTGATAACCTTCGACAAAATATCCTCCCCATAGGAATGATCTTACACGCGAAATTTAACTTTCCCAACAGTGATTGTAAGGTACGTAACTGCACCTTCTTACAACCGTGAACTTCCCGTACTACTCCTCTCAGATCCTCCAGCTTCTCAGCAGGTAACCTACATTCCATGGCCATGGAATCTATCACTATACCCAAGAAGCTCAACTCTGTCCGAGGA
Organism: Lithobates sylvaticus; assembly: GCA_028564925.1. Taxonomy (NCBI): domain Eukaryota; kingdom Metazoa; phylum Chordata; class Amphibia; order Anura; family Ranidae; genus Lithobates; species Lithobates sylvaticus. Next base: position 215,871,615 of record CM053028.1, read on the forward strand.
CCCTCCGTTTTGTCGGGTGCCAAAGGCACCCGAAACCTTTCCGCAATGTGCTGCAACGTGGACAAGAGTATCGCACACACATTGGAAGAAGGAGGGCCCACGCACAAGAAATCATCCAAATAATGGATGACGGAATCCATCCCCGTAACATCCCTCACCACCCATTCCAAAAATGAACTGAACGCTTCAAACATAGTGCAAGAAATGGAACACCCCATTGGTAAACACTTATCTACGTAAAAACGTCCCTCCCAACAACATCATAGTAACCGAAAGCTATCTGGGTGCACTGGCAACAGTCTAAATGCAGCTTCCACATCAGATTTTGCCATCAATGCCCCTTTTCCGTACCGCCTTACCCAACGCACCGCAGCGTCAAACGACGTGTATGACACCGTGCACGCCTCCGGGTCTATAAAATCATTCACCGATCCCCCTTTCGGAAAAGATAGATGATGAATAAGCCGAAATTTATTCGGCTCCTTCTTGGGAACGACCCCCAGTGGGGACACCACCAAATCCCCAAATGGCATATTCTCAAACGGGCCCGCCATCCTACCTAAAGCCACTTCCTTTGCCAATTTCTCTGCCACCACCTCCGGGTGTTGTAGAGCTGACTTTAAGTTTTTTGCTAACGGAGGAACCACTGTCAACGAGCATGGAATTCTGAATCCATACCTAAAGCCAGTGCTCAGCACCTCCGCCGCTGCCCTGTCCGGATATCTACTTAGGAAAGGTTGCATCCTTTCCCACATCACCGGAGTCGTCCCTTTTGTGTCCAAAATCCCCGGTGCGCTTGCCTTTTTTGAAGCATCTGGCCAGTGTGTGATTCCCCCCGCAGCCTGAACATTCGTGCTTAAATTTGCACGTCCCTCCAAATTTACAAGCCCCTTCATTGTATGGCCAACACACGCCCCACTTCTTTCCGGCCGGAGATCCCGCTGTGTGGCTACCTCCGGCCCCCCCTTGAAATGACTGTGCCGGTGTCTTGGCCGAAGCCATCAACCTCATCCACAGGCTAATGTCCTTATGGTCCCATCGCAACGCCGGCCGAACCGCTCTCCGCTGGCGGAACTGCTCGTCGTACCGCAGCCACGCCGTTCCCCCATAAACCCGATAGGCCTCCCCAATGGCGTCCATATAACAGAATAACGCCGAGCAGTGCTCGGGGTTCTTCTCGCCTATCACCCCTGCCAATATGGCAAATGCCTGAAGCCAGTTAGCAAAGGTCCGAGGGATAAGACGGTACCTCCTCTTCTCCTCGTCGTCCTTCTTACTGCTATTTGGCTTCACTCTATCCAAGTTGAATTTTTCCAGGGGCAACAAGGAAAAAATTTCCACGTACTCCCCTTTCCAAATCTTCTCCCTGACCTCCTGCTTCAAATGAGCCCCCAGGGGGCCCTCGAAACAGACGTAGACTTCGCACTTCGCTGCATCCGCCATTCTCACAATATCATCCCTCGCCGTCTGTTCCTTAGACCCCTGCTCCGTCTCACTCACCTTGTCCTTTCCACCAGCCTCCGTTGAGCTCGAACCCTCCGGCGCGGCCCCTGGTGCCGCCACTACCCCAGCCGTTCCTTCTACTACTCCACCTGTTCCAGCCGTACCCATACTCACCCCAGCCACCGGTGCAGTACCTACTCCTCCAAACCGGCCCACCAACACTTTTAAACCCTCCAACAATTCCTGCATCTGCCCTGACCCTCCTTCCATAGTCCCCCTCGCCACCCGCGGTTGGTCCGACTCGACCAACGGCGGCGCGGGAGGTAACCTCTGCCTCCCCTCACTGGGACCCGCCCCCAACAATTTTTGTAATGCATTAGTAAAGGAAACGTTGTCATTAGACTTACCGGGCTGACCGGGCGCGAATCCCACAGCCGCTGCCCTGGCTTCCACCGGCGGGATAGGGCGACTGAGCTCCTCCTCCTCTTCAGACAATTCCCCTTCTGACCGCGACGTTTCCTCCTGTGTAAATGGGAAAGAACGCTCCCTAGGCGAGGGGCTCTCGTAAATAACGCGTGTCTGTCCGACTAAATCCGACTGCGCGCTGCTCCTGGACTGTGCCGACCTCCCTCTCTCCTGTGCAGTTGGGCCGCTCCGGGCTCCGCTCCTGCCCGCGTGTACACTTGGCGCGCTTGCTGGCCGTGTCCTACCCCTTCCAGTGCCCGATGCTGTGCTGGCCCCCACCCCACCCACCCCCCGTGTTGCTCCGCTGCTCCTTCCGTCCCCCCCCCCGACTCGTGCAGAGCCGCAGAGGGGTCCGCAATGCTGGCACGTCTGAGGGCTTGCACCCCCCTCCTGGCCGTTGCCCGATTGGCCCTTTTATCCCCACCCCCCTGCTCGTTCAGAGCTGCTGGGGGGGACGCTGTCCTAGAGGAGCCTGGTGTGCCGGCCATCCTCCCGTTCCTCACGGCCCCCCTCCCCCCAGTGTTCCTACTACCCCCCGACCCGTGCAGGGCCGCAGGGGCCGTTGAGGCTGTAGAAGCACTGCGCCTGCCAGGTGATCCTCCTCGTGGTAGGCCTGAGGCCCCGCCTCCCGCACTAGGCCCGCGGCCTGACTGTCTCCTGGGCCCCCCTGTGCCTTCCCGCATGTGCCGCTTAGCCGGTGGGGTTGATCGCTCACCTCGTGGGCTCCTCCTCAGCCTAGACGGGCCCGCTGTGGCCCCAGGGGAATACCGCTCCGGCGGGCGGGACACACGGCCGCGCGGCGCCACGCCGCCATCCTCCGATTCTTCTCCCTCCGAACGGACCTCCGGGTCTTCCTGTGTCCCCTCCAGCGCTGCTGCTAGCTGGTCCTTCAGCCATTCCGGCCCGTGTTCCGCCGCCGCCGCTCGCATCAACGCCGCCAATGAACCGCCGTCGGCCATCTTGGATTGCTGGAGGAGCAGTGTAAAAAACTGCCTCCTCAAGCTCTGTCTCTTCCCGCACTGTCCTCCCGAGCTCCGCCCCTCCTCTTATATGGCCGCTCCCCTTCCTGCAGAACCACTCCCCTTATCTTTTCCTCTCCTTGTCAGCTGCCCAGTGAGTCACTTGACACTTCTGTCATGTGCAGCCCTCCATTACCTTTCCTTGCAGTCCATTACATTCCGGTCTTTTCTTTAATGTGCACAAATCTTGTGATCCTCCACAGTAGGGTGTTATACACAAATGATTATATTTTGAAATAAGGAATTCAATTTAATGTGTGAAGATCACAAAAAGGTGGGGTCTCCATTTGCAGTAATACCTTTTATTGTTTAATTAGGTAGGGTGTCAAATCTAATTTGTTTGATTGTTACCAGAGAAATGTTGTTCCAGGCATATGTCACTTGGGCAGTCAGATCTAGTTTAGGGCTGGTGTTCATTTGCAATGATAGTTCTGCCAATTACACAAAGTGTTACTAAACCCAGGACCCTGCATTCATTATATCTGGTCTCCCATAGTACACATGTAGCAAGGTCCCAGGCCTCCTTTGGTCTAATGAGAACCTCCAGGGCCAGAGATAGCTGACATTCTTCTGTATGTAGGCATAGTGGGTGCAAAGATGGTGAAAGTCATTGGGCGCCAGACACTTGTTGGATGTAAAAGAGGTTTTATTTCTCTTAACAGTACTTTTTGTATTTTTGGGGGGAGAGAGGGTTAGGGCCAGGACCAAAGATAGTTGCACATTCAATTAGCAGACTCTGAGACTTCAATAGGAGGACAGCCATGCAGGGAAAGGCCTCCAGCAAGAAGCCACATCTGCACGTGCAGGAATGCTGTCTCCTTTGGCAACAGTCTTTAACAGTTCCTAACACAAAGCGTAACAGCTCTTTCAGCTTCACTGCAACTCCTTGTAGTTCTTCCATACACTGAGCTCTCAGTCTCCCACTAGACCTTCTGATTCACTGCCACCGAATCCCTTGAGCTCCTCTAATCTTCAAGGTGGTATCTTCCTTAAGTGTCACCCCCGCTTCTCTGCTGGGTCCCTAGCTTGGCACTCTAGTTACCTGTCAGGCTTCACCCACGCTGGCCCGCTCGGTCCCTAGCTTGACACACAAGGCTGCTCTGTAAGTGTCACATCCCTGGCTTGATTCTCACTGAAGTTTCCCGATTCTTCACCATCCCCATCTGGTGAGAATGCTGCTTTGGTACTTGCTTCAGTTACTCACTGTGGTCCCTGGTAATAAGGCGGATAGTCCCTTACTGGCGACAGCTTCCCCTCTACCTCCGTCCATGAGAGGTTCTCCCGCTGGCAGAACTGTCACTTTTGGTTGGACTGCAAGCCGCAATCCCAACCCTGCGCTGCTTTCTTGCTTCTGGATAGGCCCTCAGACAGCCTAGCAGCCAGATGTGCCAAGGATAGGCCCAATCTCTGGCCCAGCAGCCCATGCAATATGACACATGTCGACCCAGACTGCCATTCAGGTGGTACAGAACACTGATCACCTGACTCCACCCGAATATATAGGTTCTCCCAGCAGGCCAAAGGATTCAAGAAAACCCCTGCCCATTGGCTGAGATACCCCACATACCCATAACCTGACCTTGGGTTGCCCTTCTCATATCTAGTACCACCAAGTACCTGGCCACCTAGTGGTAGAAGAGAAAAGTACAACAAGGCCAAACTTAGAGAGAATGCAATAGATATCTATCAATCAACCAGGATAACTACTTCTGGCAAGTAAATTTGTGAGGAGCTCCCTGCCTAAACTACACACAGAACATAGAAATGCAACCATTTTAGTAAAAATAAACTGCTAAATACCTTTTCTCATCAGTAGTATATAGCAGTCTTGTGACAATTTTTTTTTTTCGTGCAACCCAGCAGGTTGCAAAACTGACAGCTCCAGTCAAAGCCGCTGTACTAACCGTGAAAGGTTAGTTCAGCGATCTCTCCCGCTGATTGTTGTGTTCTGACAGGGGTATGCCCCCCCCCCCACCTGAACACTCTGATCAGGGCTCTCTGCTATATTATTATGTATGCAAACACTGATTGTCAGATGCAGAAGATCTTGTTAATATGTCAAATGTAAGCTGATGTAAGCCTATAAATAAAAAAAGACCCCAGCCCTTAAAGCTGCACTCTAGTTAAACTGATGTGTCCCAGAACAGAACAGCCACATGTAGTTCCTTCCCCCCCGAGGGGGGTATGTGACAGGGTGATACCCCAAGAAACCAGTTGGGAGACAGTTATCTCTCCATTACAGGAAGGACCTAAATAATGACTTGTATGGCAATTAACTATTTTAACCACTTCAGCCCCGGACCAATTTGCAGCTAAAGGACCAGGCCCCTTTTTGCAATTCGGCACTGCGTCGCTTTAACTAACAATTGCGCGGTCATGCGACGTGGCTCCAAAACAAAATTGGCGTCCTTTTTTTTCCCACAAATAGAGCTTTCTTTTGGTGGTATTTGATCGCCCCTGCGGTTTTTATTTTTTGCGCTATAAACAAAAATAGAGCGACAATTTTGAAAAAAATGCAATATTTTTTACTTTTTGCTATAATAAATATCCCCAAAAAATATATAAAAAAAAAACATTTTTTTTCCTCAGTTTAGGCCGATACGTATTCTTCTACATATTTTTGGTAAAAAAAAATCGCAATTAGCGATTATTGATTAGTTTGCGCAAAAGTTATAGCGTTTACAAAATAGGGGATAGTTTTATAGCATTTTTATTAATTTTTTTTTTTTATTAGTAATGGCGGCGATCAGCGATTTTTATTGTGACTGCGACATTTTGGCGGACACATCGGACATTTTTGACACATTTTTGGGACATTTGTCATTTATACAGCAATCAGTGCTATTTAAATAGCACTGATTCCTATGTAAATGACAGTTGTAGTTAGGGGGTTAACCACTAGGGGGCGGGGAGGAGTCAGTGTGACGTGTTGTGTTTTTTTTACAGTAGGGGGGCGTGGCTGTACGTGTGACGTCATTGATCGGCGTTCCCGATGACAGGGAACCGCCGATCACTGACAGTCAGTGTAGGAAGCGCGGGGAGAGGTTTGTTTACATAGACCTCTCCCCGTTCTTCCGCTCCGTAACCCGATCGCGGGATACCAGCGGCGATCGGGTCCGCTGGTCCCGCGGCCTGGGTCACGGAGCTCCCGACCGGGTCGCGAGCGCGCCGCTAGCGGCGCGCGCGCGACCCACGGGCAGGCACATGCACGATCACGTACAGGTACGTGATTCTGCCTGCCCGAGCCATTCTGCTGACGTATATATGCAGTGGCCGGTCGGGAAGCGGTTAATGCAATCTGAAG
>CM053028.1:215878327-215948206 GCA_028564925.1 Lithobates sylvaticus
TATTGAAAAGTTTACGAATCCGTAATTTGTACGAATCCGAATTGATTTTCGTACACAATATTTTTTTTTCGTACGAAATGAAAACGGAAAGAAACAAAACAAATTTTTTGACGGCGCCCATGTCTAGTGCATGGTGGTACCTGGAGTATCAGAAGAACAGGACCTGGAAAGCACACACATGGGGTACAAGAGAAAGGCCACTCCAAAGGGTTAACTTGGCAGAAGAGTAGTTGCTATGGGTAACAATCAACTTGTGTGAGTGTATAGCAGCCAGTCAACGTGGTACCTTGTGTACGTGGCAGGTCCTCCAGTAGCGAGGGGGTTGTTGTTCTATCTCCCTCCCTAGCGGTCAGTTCCCCCCTAAAAGCAATCAGGACCGAACACATGGTACGGAGACCCCATGAACCTAGCTGTATGGTATGGTAGGTATGGTATGGCACCTTATGCGACACGTATAAGGTCCGCATAAGGTGCACGGCGGGACCCCATTGTGTCACTGAAAGTGAGGTGGCAGAGATACGCTGGACAGGTGGAGAGGGCATGAGCTCAGCGGTGTCCCTCCTAAATGCAACACACAACGAGGAAGGTATGTAGTGACAAGGGACCGATTGCATAGCTCCCAACTGTCCCTGATTTCGAGGGACTGTCCCTGATTTGGAGCAATGTCCCTCTGTCCCTCATCCCCCCTCATTTTGGTCTGATCTATATAGTTGTATATAAAATGCATTTTTTATCTTTCAAAAAGTGTTTCCCAGTGCTAAACCTTCATCCAAATTCTAAATTGCTGCATTTGTAAATTTTAAAAGCCAATATAAAGGAATAGTAGTAGTTAAAAAAAAGCCCTTGTGGATTTAATGAAACTTTTTTTTCTTGGGTAATTCTCCTTTAAGGGGGTGTGGCAGGGGGCGTGTCCTATGCCAACATACATTTGCTAGTAGGTGTCCCTCATTCCCATCTCAAAATGTTGGGAGGTATGGGATTTCTCTCTGAGGAACTCTATATAGGAGGGGTTTTCTCAGTTTAGCACACTCTCCTGCATGCATGCTTCCGCTAAGGGCAGATGGATTCCAGGAACTAAATGCTACTTGAATCATTTGCCCTTACTCAAGGTGGCCACAGCCAGAAATTCTAGGCAGGTGTTTTCTCAACAAAATAAATAAAGCATAGAGACATGGATGGATGGGTGTGGTCTGACAGCTCTTATCCTTTGTTTCTGGTCTTTACACCTGCAGCAGTGCCAGAGGTGCAAAATAAGGTGACCAGCAATCAGCCTTGTCAATCCAGCTGAACTGTGTGTCAATATGTCAGCTTGCACAGTGCTTTCTAGGATGACAGTGCAGAGCCTGCATAGACTCAAACTAGGGCAGTGTTGTCACTAAATGAGCAGTAGTTCCTGACACAGAATCTACTGGCAGGATCAAGAGGTCCAAACAAAAGAATAAGAAGTCTGTAGAGAAAAAGGACAAGATCCACAATTGGTTAAAGGTGGCCATACATGGATTAAAATTCAGTCTGCTCAGCAGGGACTAGATGAGATTCGATCTATCTACAGGTATGTACCTGATCGATTGATTTGGGTACAACCAGCCTGTAGGATTTTTTAAAAAATATGATTACTGCTGGAGGCTATATTGCTAGCAGTAATCATTGTGTTCTACCAGCTGGGTAGGCTCAACACGCCCCCCAGCCAGCAGAACACAATAGCTCCGCTGGGAGGCATTCTCCCTTTTAACACTGATTGTCTTGAGGAAATCAAGCGACTTTACTTTCATTCCACCCATGGTTGATAGAAAGAAAATCAAGTAATCTATGGGCTGCTAAAATATAGTAAAATGCTATTTGACTTTTTGATCCTGAAGTCCTTAAGCCTTTCCTCCCTATACTGCCCTTGAGTCCCAGATTGATTATATTTTTTTTTGTCCTGGAGATGCCTAAGGACAAAAAATGTTTTAACTTTTGTAATCTACTATAACTTTTTTTTTTCTTACAGGATACTAAGGGGTCTCTTTTAAAAAAGAAGTTCTTTGGAGCTACCCTCTAATTATAAACTTATTGATGAACTGTTCTGTGTGAATTGGCAAGGTGTGTAAAAGGTTGCTAGAGAGTTACAGGTAAATTTCATATTTTGTTGCTCCTCTGTAAACATTGGATGGTGAATAATTTTGTCTGTTCTGGGACTCACTGGCTGCACTACTCCCCCCTGCCTTCTAGTAGTTTCTAGAATCTAGTGGGCTGGAAGTGGTAGACCTTGAAACTGAATATTTATGTGGTCTCAGCAAATCCTGGCGGAGGGAGTATCCAGTAGGTGGCTAAGAAGGGCATAAATGGTCAGAGGCCCGGAACAGAAGAGATCCCTACTTGAAGGGCTGCTGCCCTTTTGGGCAAGATAGCTGACGTTGCAGGATTTCATTGATGTCCCAGCTCAGTGGGAGCTGGAGGGGCCTGAAGTCTGCAGGTGTCTGAGGTCCCAGTACAGTGGGAGCTGGCTTGCTATTTTCTGGAATGAGTTGGAGCTAAATCAAAGGAGTACACTGAGGGTCTGGCCTGGAGATTCACAAGAGTTTCAGGACAATTTTGGACGGAGGTATCCAAGTATCCGTTGACATATTGAGTAAAGGCCTGGTAGTAGGATCCTAGTGGGGATACAATGAGGGTCTGGCCTGGAGATTCACAAGAGTTTCAGGACAATTTTGGATGGAGGTATCCAAGTATCTGTTGACATAATGAGTAAAGGCCTGGAAGTAGGATCCTAGTGAGAATACACTGAGGGTCTGGCCTGGAGATTCACAAGAGTTTCAGGACAATTTTGGACGGAGGTATCCAAGTATCCGTTGACATATTGAGTAAAGGCCTGGAAGTAGGATCCTAGTGGGGATACACTGAGGGTCTGGCCTGGAGATTCACAAGAGTTTCAGGACAATTTTGGAAAGAGGTATCCAAGTATCTGTTGACATATTGAGTAAAGGCCTGGAAGTAGGATCCTAGTGGGGATACACTGAGGGTCTGGCCTAGAGATTCACAAGAGTTTCAGGACAATTTTGGACGGAGGTATCCAAGTATCCATTGACATTTTGAGTAAAGGACTGGAATTAGGATCCTAGTGACTGCCTGCTGTTTTATCCCCTTGAGTGTCTGTAACCCCTTGAGTGTCTGCTTCAGTGTTGCTGAATTGGGACTGCCCTTGCTTGGAGCCCCAGGATTGCTTGTGTTACTAGTCTCTGCCAAGAGGGAGATTGCCCTGAAGAGCGTAGACAGGACATAGAGCGTCCTCTGGATACTTCCTCTGGAGTATTTCAAAGTTTTCCTGCACCCCAACCAAGTGCAACCAGCATAAAAGCATAAGAAGACACCCCTTGCCTGGTGATTGAGTAGTGAGATTCTCAGAGTGGTCATGTGCCTGGCTGCCTGTACACCAGAAAGGGAAGAGAACCTGGGGCAAATCAGAGAGACCTGTCAGGGGTCTGCGCCAGAGGCGGCTCTCTAATTAGGCAAATTAGGCGGTCGCCTAAGGCCTCGCACTCACAGGGGCCTCGCGGCCTCCTAATTTGCCTGTGCTCAATCACTGATTCTCTCTCTCCCTCCTCCCCTTTATCTCACCCTATTTTCTGTGTGCTTGTATTTTTTTTCCTATTACGGGCGTGAGTGGGGCCTCATGTGTAGTTTTGCCTAAGGCCTCACAAAGCCTAGAGCCGCCTCTGGTCTGCGCTGCATGTGTATTTTAAATCAGTTAAAGATCTACTTAATCAATACCAAAACAAACATTTTACTAAATTAGTCCAACGTATGGTGTATAAGTAGCTTTGTGATTTTACATTATGTGTCTGATACAGGAAGTGCAACATTTAATAGTTTCAGCTAAGAATTTTAATAGTTTGATGCTCTCAGTGCAAAGATCATCATTAGCCTTTGGAGTCACGGTTACTATTTCATGTATAGCCAGTGATTCTTCAGACATGTAAGCTTGGTATGTTAATTACAGATCTTTTCATTCTGATTCATGGGGATGGGGAGCAATGTAACACTATGCCAATTTTGCATAATTATGCTGTATTTTCCCATTCCTCACAGGTTCTGTATACACAGATACAAGCAGAATAAGGCTTGTGCACATGGACATTAATTTATTTACAGCTGAAGCAATAGTATAACTACAATATAGCCATAGCAAACTGCAAGACTGCTACAGAAGTCAATGTAAATGCAAAAACAAATCAAAGCAAGATACAAAAATACTGCATTTCTTTCTGAGTCTGATGCCCATACACCAGAATTCCAGTAATGATGTTACCATAGTCCGAAATACTAAATACTCCCTGGGACAGGGAGCGCTGTTTTTCACTGTTAAAATGTAGTAAGTGCGAGGGAGGAGAGCCGGTTGCGACAAGGAATGTGTGGCTGAGAACAAGTATCCAGTTAGGGACAGGTGGGTTTTGCCCATTATTGGGAAGTGTTTCCAATCAGTCAGTGCTCCTGTGTGGAATCAGTGCTGCAAGGAAAGTGATTGCAATGGACATCCATTGATTGATTGAATGGGTCACTGTCCAGACCTGGAGCTGTGGATGCAGCATTTCAGGTGTGACAAGAGGAGTGTAAACACACTAATGCTAGCCATACACTATACGAAAAATCGGGAAAAAACACACAACTGAGCCATGGGTTTACTGCTTACCCTTTAGCTGCAAAGGCAACAGAGGGATGTGTATGTTCTGCATGGCACAATGCCTTGCATGGCTGTGTGGCAAAAATTATCCCCAACTGAATTGAGGAGCCCCACGACTGTGTGAATGCACACGGTTGCGACAAGCTAGTGCAGGGTTTAAGGGGTAATCAGTGTAGCTGCACGTGATTATTTTGGTCAGTTCTGTGTTTCACCAGCTGCAGGGCTGACTGCTTCTCCAGTCCTGTTTGGAAAGGTTCTGGAAGATAATGGGCTAGGAGAGTAAAATCAGTAGCTGAATATTAATTCAGGCTTGGCCAATCATTGGGGAGAGTTTCCCAGATGGTGGCTGGGAGTGTGTATACATACTCAGACCTGGAGCAGAGGGGTTTTGTCCCTCAGGAGGAGATCACAGCCTGTGGGAAGGCTGTTTGCCACATAAGCAAGCCTGTCATGTGTCTGCAGCTCATTAAGTCCCAGCTAAGCTAGCTGGGGTCCTATTCTACTGAAAGTTTGCTAAAGCTGGCTGAGGGACCTTTTGTCTGGGGATCTAGCCTGGTATCACTAGAAAAGTGTCTGGAAGATATTGGAAGAAGGCAAACAATTATCTAAGGACATTAGTGAGTACAGGCTGGTGCGACTGTGAGCTACTGCCATCCTTTTTGTGTTGGAGTCAGTTTTGTCCAAAGAGGACATTGTGTCCTGTGTACAGAAAAGCTCAGTCCACTTTTTGCTGCAAGCAAGGACTCTTTGCTTAAATGATTGCTTTGCTGGATTTCTTGCAACAGAGTCAGTTCTATCTAAAGGAAATTCACCACTAAAGTTCCTGAAAAGCTGGGTCCAATATTTGCTGCAAGCAAGGACCCTTGTTCACCTTACTAAGAGGAAGTTAAGTGTCCTCACATTCACTACTAAGAGTTTCTGGAGTATCCCAAAGTTACCCTGAACCTCTAAGTTCTAAGTTCAAGTTCTGCAATAAAGCTCCAGGAAACCATACCCCTAGACTGTTCATTGAGCCAAAGGAGTGACTGTGACTGTATGCCTGACTGCGAGGCAATTACTGGGGAAAGAACCCTGGACATCTATTCAGTGGCCCCTGCCGGGGTGAGTGCTAAAAAAACTAGCCCTAAATGCTGAGAACTCCATCTTGTGAACAAATAGCTGGGATACTAAATCTTGTTTTAGTTGTATTGTGTGGAAACAACCCCTGTGAAAGTAAACTCAAGTCCTCATGTAACATAGTGTTTTGCCTGTTGCTCCTGTCAGTATTTCACTTTTTTTTTTCCCTTTAACAGTGATAGTGCTGTTCATTCTACAGTAAAATTGTGCAGCAGCATCATCTTCATTCTGTGCAATGGGCAGTCTTTGTCAGACATTGCGTTTCAAATGTAATTTAAAGTAAACATGGTCCAGACAATACACACTAAAGTATTTGCATATTCTGAGCAAGAACGCTCTAGTCAGTGTAACAATGAGGTAAACAAGCATTAAAAGACTCCTCTAACTTACTTACGTGAATATAAAAACATAATTTTCTCTTAAAACGGTTCTAATGCCAATCATTTTTTTACCTTATCTTTACCTTACCTGCATTAAAAAAAAGCGTCCACTAACTGTTCCCCCCACCCCCCTCCCTAAATATGATCCATTGCTGTGCCTGTCTGCAGCATTGCTGGTCTCTCTCCTCGCTCTCAAAGGCACAGATGCATCAGGGGGAGACATGGGGGAGACAGGGGGAGATCGGCGCAATAACGGCGGTGCATGCTGGGCAATCAGAAGTGCCTGTGTGGTTTCACATGCCCACAGGCAAGATGGCACCCAGCAACAAGATTTATTATAACTTTTTTTAGGTGACGAAAACCGGCAGCAGTTCGTTAGGAAAATGGAACACGTGAGTGCTTCATTTACATCTCCTAATCCTTTGCATTGTACTAAAAAAAAAAAAAAAAAATACAGACAGTGCAGAACCGCTTTAAGTTTTTTGAACTGGATTCATTATTATAGATACACTTTAGTATTAAAAAGAACCTGTCAGCTTTACAAGTATGAAAGCATAGGCTATGTCTAGTACACAATCTTTTTTCATAGAATAATCTCTCTTCAGTCTACAACGTATTGGAGGAATAGAGGCTGTAAAGTCCTGGATGGTTCTCATAGCCAGGTTTATGTTTCTTGCCCCCTTAGGCCAACTGTGTTGACCTGCTCTTCTCCTATACGAGTTTAGTCTTATACTAACAAGTTCAGATATCATAGCCGAAAAAGCCACAGTAAGGTTGAGTGTATCACTATATATTGTACCAACTGCTAGGAAGTGCAGGGAGACCTTTAGTCCTATTCTGCTAGCAGTTTGGTCATACTGTAGATGTATTGCCTCGGTCTGTGTGCCATCCCCAGCAGCCCTGCTGTTCTAGTCATGTTATTTATTAGCTAGGCAGACATCCATCCCAGTAAGTTTCTAGATGAGTTGGCTCCATGCTGCATCTTGTGTGATTGAACAGCCCGAGAACATGCAATTGCCCCAGAAATTGGCCTTATCTTCTGTACATAATGCAGTGTAGACTTTACAGGTACCTTCTGGGGTTCCACAAAGGAAACTTTCTATCCCAGAGTACACAATTTAGTAAATGTGGTTCGCTCTTCAAGTGAGTTCTCACGTAATTCTCTTTAAAATGCAACTCAAAAACGTTAACATTTGCTAAATTAGAGGTAATATTTAGAAATGTACCTTTTGTCTGGAATTCCTCCTGAAAAAACAGTAGTGCACTTTCTGGCATGTGAGTTTACCTAAGCACTTCTGTACTTACAGCTTCAAAGCTATATCTGCAGTGTGGGATCTAAGGCACTGCTGCCTCTAAATGCTAATCTCGCAAGACGTGGGATGAGATTTGGTGTGCTACTCGCTGTTCTCCATGCTGGAGGCTCTGATATGTGGAAGCAAATGTCTCCCACTTAAAACATAAAAAACAAAACCTGCAATCAGTCCAAAGTACATATAATCATAATATCACTCATCCAATCAAGTGAAAATTGTATGTATGTATCAAAGAACGTATGTGCAAATAAAAATGTAAGTGAAGGAATTCATAACTAAATAGCACCCAACTGTCCCTGATTTCTAGGGACTGTCCCTGATTTGGAGCAATGTCCCTCTATCCCTATTTCCTCCTCATTTGTCCCTCATTTTGGTCCAAGCTATATAGTTGCAGTGGCGTCGCTACGGGGTGGCTTTTGGGGCTATAGCCCCGAATCTGGGGACCATAGCCCAGAGTCTCTGCAGGGGTCCCCAAGGGGAGGTGAGGCTCTCTGGGACCCTGATGTAAGTGGGGGGCTCTCTGGGAACCCTGGTGCAAGGGAGAGTCTATCTGGGGACCCTGATTTAAGGGGGAGGCTTTCTTGGGACCCTAATGTGGGGGGGGGCTCTCTGGGAACCCTGATGTAAGTGGGGGGGCTCTTTGGGTACCCTGATGCAAGGGGAGGCTCTCTGGGGACTCTGGTGTAAGGAGGAGGCTCTCTGGGGACCCTGATGTAAGGGGGGGCTCTCTGGGGACCCTGATGTAAGGGGGGCACTCTGGAGACCTTGATGTAAGTGAGGGGCTCTCTGGGGATATATACACACACACACGTATATTACTGTATATATATATATATGTGTATGCCCGCCCAAGCGTGTGACTTTCTTTACTACGCAGCTATGGGCTCTAGCCCCGTATCTTTTGTAGACCTAGCCCCGCCCCTGCATAGTTGTATATAAAATGCACTTTTTATCTTTCAAAAAGTGTTTCCCAGTGCTAAACCTTTCATCCAAATTCTAAATTGCTGTAATTTGTAAATTTTAAAAGCCAATATAAAGGAATAATTGTGGTAAAAAAAGCCCTTGTGGATTTAATTAACCTTTTCTTTTGGTTAATTCTCCTTTAAGCGGGTGTGGCAGGGGGGCGTGTCCTATGCCTACATATGTTTGGTAGTAGGTGTCCCTCATTCCCATCTCAAAATTTTGGGAGGTATGTAACTAGTCCAATAAAGTCCATCGATAGAAAGAAAGTGCTCTGTGCAAAAAGTTCATATAAACGTATGTGTCTACAGAATTCCATGCTCCAATGTAAGTGAACATTTCTTCACACCCAAGAGCACTGCATACCCCACTTTCAAGCCGCTTACCAGCTGCTATGACCTCAAGATGGGGGTCTCGCTGCACCTTATCGAAGTATCCCCATGGGATGGATGGATATCAAGAGCTGGAATTCCAGGATGGATTACCATACAGCCAGGATGATCCACAATAGACTCAGTAGTGAAGGGAAGCAAAGGAGGAACTCATAGTGTAATACTTAAAAGTTTAAGCTTTTAATGAAGGTTAAAACTACCTACAACAGGCAAGAGTATATTCCCATATAGTACAGTCCTACACGTGCAACACCCCAACGGGTGTGATAACATCACCACTGTAGCTCCAACTGACGCGTTTCGTTCAAAAGAATGTCATCAAAGTGTAAAGGAGTCAAAGACCTGACACTACCTAGATGTCTGTGTCTATAAACAAGGCATGATAACACTGTAATGGAGAAATATCATTTCAGGGAGACCGCCGACATTACTGGTAACTATTTTGTCCTCTGCCTGCCTTTTTTGGGAGCATCTTAACCACTAGCTGACCGCCCACTGTCAAATGACGGCGGGACGGTTCAGCTACTGTGGCGGGACGCCGTCATATGACGTCGTCTCCAATTTGGCCACTGGGGGGCGCGCGCGCGCCGCGGGAGGCGCGCGCGCGCGCCCGCCGCGTAGCTGGGGCCTCGGTGCGCGTGCCCGGCGGTCGCGATGACCGCCAGGCACCCGCGATTGCCCGGTAATCGAGCAGGACGTGGATCGGTGTGTGTAAACACACAGATCCACGTCCTGTCAGAGGAGAGGAGACCGATGGTGTGTCCCTTGTACATAGGGACACCGATCGGTCTCCTCCCCCAGTCAGTCCCCTCCCCCCACAGTAAGAATCACCAAGATAGGGTACATATTAACCCCTGCAGCGCCCCCTAGCGTTAACCCCTTCCCTGCCAGTCACATTTATACAGTAATCAATGCATTTTTATAGCACGGATCGCTGTATAAATGTGAATGGTCCCAAAAATGAGTCAAAAGTGTCCGAAGTGTCCGCCGCAATGTCGCAGTCACGATAAAAATCGCAAATCGCCGCTATTACTAGTAAAAAAAAAAAAATAATAATAAAAATGCTATAAATCTATCCCCTATTTTGTAGACGCTATAACTTTTGCGCAAACCAATCAATATACGCTTATTGCGATTTTTTTTACCAAAAATATGTAGAAGAATACGTATTGGCCTAAACTGAGGAAAAAATTTGTTAAAAAAAAAAAAAAAAATTGGATATTTATTATAATAAATAGTAAAAAATATTATGTTTTTTCAAACTTGTCCCTCTTCTTTTGTTTATAGCGCAAGAAATAAAAACCGCAGAGGTGATCAAATACCACCAAAATAAAGCTCTATCTGTGGGGAAAAAATGATAAAAATTTTATTTGGGTACAGCGTTGCATGACCGCGCATTTGTCATTCAAAATGCGACAGCGCTGAAAGCTGAAAAATGGCTTGGTCAGGAAGGAGGTGTTCGTGGCTGGTAGGCAAGTAGTTAAACAGTTTGTTTTTTCTTTAAAGCCCCACTGTGAGCGAAGAAAACATTTTCAGGCTTCATTTTCACTTACCTCCCACTCTATTATCCCCCCCCCCCCCTTATTTTGTGAAGCCAGATACAGTTCCCCATCCAGGTCCCACACCACTGCTGTTTCCCCCCTCCACTCCCCTCTATCGATGTCCGCCATTTGTTGATACTGTTACTGAAAAAGGCACAAATGCTTGGTGGAATTAAAGTGGAACTTTAGCCAGAAAGTTGACGAGGAACTGAAGTCTGCGCACATAATTTGTAATAAAAACATCTTTGCCATTCTGAAGCTTCCCTTCCACCCACTTTGCATAATATTTTATATATACTGTGATTCTGTACTTGCCAAATATGCAGCAGAAATCTCCCTCCATTGAGTCTGACTGCAACCATTTTAACTGCGGGCAGCTGAAGCTGCTGCCTGTTTCCTTCCTGGATTTACACAGACACACAGAGGCACACCTTCAGCTCTGCAGCTCTCATTGGCCCTCTTATGACTCATCCCCCCTCTCTTCTGGCAAACTCTCACGAGAATGAGAGAGCTGTGCACAATGTCATAAGCCTAGGCTTTTTACCAGATAAGAAACAGGAAGTGGGCTGTATAAGGTATTTATTGGAAGAAAAAAAAATGTTTTACTATCCAAAGTTAAAACAGAAAGAGCAGAGGATTTAATAGATGGAAATTTAAAAAAAATGACTGAAGTTTTGCTTTAAGTCCTGCTAGATCACTTCAGGCTGCCACCTTTTGCAGGTATACTGTAGCTGTGTAAAACATTAAAAATAAGCGCCTATACTGTTTAAAGTCCAGTAATGCTCAGTTGCTCTCCATTTTTGGCATTGTGCCGAAAATCAGAGCCACTAGAGGCCAATCTGCTGACAGCCTAAAGATTTACTACAGCTTAGGGGCTCTGGGCTTCAGCAAAATGGCGGCCTCTGGCAAGAAGAAGCAGGAGCAATGCTGGAGGCAATTTACAGTACATTTTGGTAGTATAATTATTAATGTGGAATAATGTATGTTCCTTGCTAAAGAACATTATTTTCTATCAAGTTGTTATGGGTTCCGCTTTAAGCGCAGATAGTTTTAAAGGGAACTACCATGACAAAATTGTCATAGATTGAGTTCCCCAGATTGTGTATAGTGATGTAATTCAGCTTCTAAATTCTCAGAAAAAAAAAGAAGGGGCATTGCTGTGCTTTGATTACACATACATCAATATACAGGAAAAATTGAAGTACTAGCAAGAATAAGAGCATAAAAATACCCTTTTTTATATTTTAGGTATCGAGGACGATTTTGCAAACAGACTCAATTCTTAGGTCTGTGGTAGCCAAACTTCAGTAAAGTCGTTTGCTGCTATTTGACACCACGTCTCCTAGGAAGCATGCGATTCAGGGAATCTGCCATTATACAAATAGCTCCAGTATCTATTTTTCATGATGACAGTTCTATAGCACTGAAGAACACAATCATGCCCATATAAATGTGACAGCTGTTTCAGTATTACTAGTCCTCCTGAACAGCAGGTTGCATACAGAGTTAAAGCACTATTAAAACCAAAAGCAAACATTTATTATATTGCAGTTTACTAATCCTTAGAAGTAATGGCTTTGTTTTTTGTTTTTTTTAGGCTTCCTTCCTTTATTTTCATCTGGTGATCCAGTCAGTAGGTCTGTTGTCTTTCAAAAAAACAAGCTCGTCTGCAGATGCAGCAGTTAGAGTGGTGAGGTTGTAAACCTCAGACATGAAATTTGAACAAAGCTTATCCCTCTATATCAGGGGACTCAAACTGGCGGCCCTCCAGCTGCTATATAGTGTACTTGTCTCAATCCAGAGTTCTAATTGTAATTTCTGTCTGCTGCTTGGTTCCTCTGCTATCAGCATGAGTCACTTCTGACAAATTTTCCTGACACCAGTAGAAAAAAGGTGACTGAGAGCAGGGGTGGATTCAGAGTCTAGTCTCAGGAGGGGCACTGCCAGAAAATAAGGTTTTTCGTTGGCAATTTGTCGGGGCAATGGCTGGTGTTGGCGCTTCAATCATCACGGCTCCATGGTTGTTATGGGGTCAGAATGATTGAAGAGCATTATTTCTATTATTACATTGTAATATAAAATAGTTCAACTCACCATAATGCAGAATCAGTGGGTGCCCTGATTTTGTCACTTGCCACCGTCACCTGCCACCAGATGCTGTGTTTCACTTGGCGTCATCGCCTGCCACCAGATGCTGCATTACACTTGCCGCCATCACCTGCCACCAGATGCATCTTGTCACTTGCCAACGTCGCCTGCCATCAGATGCAGCTTGTCACTTGCCAACGTCGCCTGCCACCAGATGCAGATCATCGCCTGCCACCAGATGCAGCTTGTCACTTGCCACCATCGCCTGCCACCAGATGCAGCTTGTTACTTGCCAACGTTGCCTGCCACCAGATGCAGATCATCGCCTGCCACTAGATGCAGCTTGTCACTTGCCAATGTCGCCGGCTAACCGGATACAGATCGTCGCCTGCCATCAGATGCAGCTTGTCACTTGCCAACGTTGCCTGCCACCAGATGCAGATCGTTGCCTGCCACCAGATGCAGCTTGTCACTTGCCACCATCGCCTGCCACCAGATGCAGCTTGTTACTTGCCAACGTTGCCTGCCACCAGATGCAGATCATCGCCTGCCACTAGATGCAGCTTGTCACTTGCCAATGTCGCCGGCTAACCGGATACAGATCGTCGCCTGCCGCCAGATGCAGCTTGTCACTTGCCAACGTCGCCTGCCACCAGATGCAGATCGTCGCCTGCCACCAGATGCAGCTTGTCACTTGCCACCATCGCCTGCCACCAGATGCAGCTTGTTACTTGCCAACGTTGCCTGCCACCAGATGCAGATCATCGCCTGCCACTAGATGCAGCTTGTCACTTGCCAATGTCGCCGGCTAACCGGATACAGATCGTCGCCTGCCGCCAGATGCAGCTTGTCACTTGCCAACGTCGCCTGCCACCAGATGCAGATCGTCGCCTGCCACCAGATGCAGCTTGTCACTTGCCACCATCGCCTGCCACCAGATGCAGCTTGTTACTTGCCAACGTTGCCTGCCACCAGATGCAGATCATCGCCTGCCACTAGATGCAGCTTGTCACTTGCCAATGTCGCCGGCTAACCGGATACAGATCGTCGCCTGCCGCCAGATGCAGCTTGTCACTTGCCAACGTCGCCTGCCACCAGATGCAGATCGTCGCCTGCCACCAGATGCAGTGTGTCATATGCCACCATCGCCTGCCACCAGATGCAGCTTGTCATTTGCCACACCACCTGCCACCAAATGCAGTGTGTCACTTGCCACTGTTGCCTCCCACCAGATGCAGCTTGTCACTTGCCACGTCACCTGCCATCAGATGCGGATTGTTACTTGCCACTATTGCCTGCCACCAGATGCAGCTTGTCACTTGCCATGTCGCCTGCCACCAGATGCAGCTTGTCACTTGCCACGTTAATTGCCACCAGATGCGGATTGTCACTTGCCACATCACCTGCCACCAGATGCAGCCTGTCACTTGCCACGTTAATTGCCACCAGATGCAGCTTGTCACTTGCCACCATCACCTGCCACCAGATGCAGCTTGTCACTTGCCAATGTCGCCTGCCACCAGATGCAGATCGTCGCCTGCCACCAGATGCAGCTTGTCACTTGCCAACGTCGCCTGCCACCAGATGCAGTGTGTCATATGGCATTATCGCCTGCCACCAGATGCAGCTTGTCATTTGCCACACCACCTGCCACCAAATGCAGTGTGTCACTTGCCACTGTTGCCTGCCACCAGATGCAGCTTGTCACTTGCCACCGTTGCCTGCCACCAGATGCAGCTTGTCACTTGCCACGTCACCTGCCATTAGATGCGGATTGTTACTTGCCACCATTGCCTGCCACTAGATGCAGCTTGTCACTTGCCACGTCACCTGCCATCAGATGCGGATTGTTACTTGCCACCATTGCCTGCCACCAGATGCAGCTTGTCACTTGCCACGTTGCCTGCCACCAGATGCAGCTTGTCACTTGCCACATCACCTGCCACCAGATGCAGCCTGTCACTTGCCACGTTAATTGCCACCAGATGCGGATTGTCACTTGCCACATTGCCTGCCACCAGATGCAGCTTGTCACTATCCTGCAGCAACAGTGACAGCAGAAAAAACAGGCTTCTTTCCCCAGCTTTTCAGCACATGTGAGGGCAGGCAGTGAGAGATCATGTAAACTCTCTGCTTCCCGCAGCTGCACAGTGAGGGCAGAATTGCGGTGATGCATGGTGGGCAGTAAGAGATGATGTCTTCTCACTGCTCGCCCGCCCGCTCACTGTACTGCCTTCCTGTTCACCCACCGGCCCGCTTACTGCCATGACTGCTCGCCCGCTCTGCTCACCCGCTGGCCCGCTCACTGGCCTGCTTGCCTGCTCCGCTCACTTGTCAGACGCTTACTGACTTGACTGCCTGCCTGCCCCCCCCCCCCCCCCCGGATCCAAGGGTTTAAAGAGGAGTTCCAGTCTGTAAAAAAAAAGATCTTACCTGGAAGTGGGAGCGCGTACCTGTCAAAACCAGATATCCGCTCCCCCCCCCCCCCCAAAAAAAGTGTGAAATGGAAGGGGGGAGGGTGCGAACACGTGGAGCTTCCCCTTTTGGGTAGAGCTCAACTTTAAGTAATTGCAGTGTGAGCTGGAGTTTGGTTAAAATTTGTTAGTGTATCTAAATCTGCTAGTGCATCTAACACTCTCTCAGACTGACAATGCTGCTGTCCAAAGGTGCCCCCTGTGCTTCTTCACGCAGAATGGGGGCACTCTACTACAGGATGTGTGTTACTGACCAGTACACCAGGTGAAAACAGAGGGGGAAAAGCCTACGAAAAGAAAACAAATGCAGGCACCACATCTAATGATTGGCAAACTACAATATGTTACATTTTTGGTTTTGGGCTTAACACCGCTGTAAGGATTAATCTGTGTGAGAGAATGAAATTATTAGACTGGTAAACTGTCATAGCTCTCAGTGCATTTTACACATCAGGAATAGTACATACTATATTACCTCAAGCAGACATTTGCATTCAGAGTTTGTCCCTATGGCAATGTACTGTACATAGTGTGATCAGTTGAAGGAATCTCTGGTATTTGGTAACCAAATTCGAGTGACCTTAGTTACTGTTGTCAGAGCAGGTGTGTGCTCCTATAGTTTTGCCTTCATAAAGCACACAGGATTGGCCAGCCTTGCTCGAAGACAAATAATTTGACTGACTTGGCATTGTACGTACGTTATGTTTTGTGTAACAATATACCATTTACATGACAGAGCTGTAAACAGTTAAATTAGTATGATGCCTTTGGGAATAAAGTTAATTTGAATCCGGTCATCTGAATGTGGCCTTTACAGATGCAGTCATCCTGAATACCTACATAGGGCCAATGAATTGTGTTCTTATAATCCTGGTAACTCATTGTGGTTTATTTGATGCATAAATAAACCTGTACACATACTGTATATACCGTGTTTCCCTGAAAATAAGACCGGGTCTTATATTAACTTTGGCAACAAAAGACACAGTATGGCTTATTTTTTGGGGTAGGTCTTATCATGTCATGTGCTGTCTTCTCTCCTCCTCTCCCTCCCTGCCTGTCAGGAATCCCCAGTGGAACCGAGTAAAAGAGCTTGTATAATACTACAATCCACTCTGATACAGTATTATATAATGTATTATGTAATGTAATATAATTGTGTTAAATACCTTCTTAGAGTGCTGTGACCAGCCTGAGTTGTCTTCCCCCTCCAAATTCTGCAGGGGGGGGGGGGGGGCGAGATCTCCCGCTGTCAGCTGGGAGAAGAGGAGGAGAGCAGCGGGAGGTCAGCTGAGCGCTGAGCGGCGATATAAGAAGGTATTTGACACCACAAATTTTATTACAGAAACATAGACAGTTTACATTATATAATACTGTAATAGAGAGGATTCTACCATTTTACAACCACTTTAAACTAGGGCTTATTTTCGGGTAGGGCTTATATTGCAGCTCTCCCTGAAAAATCACAGTAGGGCTTATTTTCAGGGTAGGTCTTATTTTCAGGAAAACACGGTAGCAACTTAGCAGGCATAATGTCCTTTCCAGAAGCAGCTCAAGAGACATCCAGAAGTACAATCCTGCTGCAGGACTGACCTATTAAATGTGCCAAAATTTGTATCCCAGAAGCATACTTGACATCTTAGAATGGCATTAGGGGAGGATTACACTAGTGGCAAGGGCTGCTGCTCCTCTGAAAAAGTGACAACACTTGGATTGCTTTTTTAGAGGCTTTTGACAGACAGTGGAGAGGCGATATGTCAGCTCCAAACCACCTATTGTAACTCCCTAAATGCCGCACTACTGCACCTCAACTGTGGTTGCAGCGTAGCCCCATCCACTACTGCTCATTGAATATGACAGAGGTATAATTCCTGCCACGGCCGCAAGGCATCTTGACCGTGCCAATTGTACACTAATCTGCCTCTTCCTGTTCCGCGGAACTGTTCTGTCTTCTGCGCCTAGCGCCGTCTTCTAGTGAATGGGGCGCAGTGTGTTATGGGAACTGTGTGTCCCACAACACATCGCGTTCCCCATTCACAAAGCGCCGCGCGACTACTCGCGCATGCGCAGTAGGAAACGGGCAGTAGGAAACGGGCAGCGATTGCTGCCCATTTCCCTTACTGAGGATGGCGGCGCTGGGCCCGGAGCGCCGAGGGACATCTCGGCCTCCACGACCGACATCGCGGGCGCCCTGGGAGGGTAAGTGTACTTTTTTTTTAGCTGCTGACTTTTAAACATAATTTTTTTTAGCTGAAACACCGCTTTAAGGGGGAGTGCATGGGGGAGCAGTAAAAACTGGGCTCAGCCACATGTTTTTACCTCCCCCAAACGCAAGTGTAAACAAGTGAAGACAAACAATATCCTTATTTTTCTAAAATAATCCATACACATCCACTACTTGAACATACCTCCCAACTTTTTGAGATGGGAATGAGGGACACCTATTAGCAAAAGTATGTAGGCATAGGAGACACACCTCAAAAGTGCTTTTTTTTACCACTACTATTCCTTTATACTGGTTCTTGAAACTTACAAATGCAGAAATTGGATGCAAGGTTTAGCACTGGGGAAACACTTTTTGAAAGATAAAAAGTGCATTTTATATACAACTATATAGATCTGACCAAAATGAGGGACAAATGAGGAGGAAAGAGGGACAGAGGGACTTTGTTTCAAATCAGGGACAGTTGGAAGCTATGCTTGCAGGAAAACTATGGTCACTGCATACACTTTAATTGTAATATCAATAGAAAAAAAAATTATTTTGACAATCCAATATAAGATTACTTGAAAACTATTATTTCATGTTGTGATATAGGATATAGTGAATATGTGTCACAGAATTCAAGTACCGTATATACTCGAGTATAAGCCGAGATTTTCAGCCCTTTTTTTAGGGCTGAAAGTCCCCTTCTCAGCTTATACTCGAGTCAGTGCCGTCTGCCTACATGAACAGCTTGTCATGCAGACAGACGGCAGTGTTCAAAAGCAGCGCCGCCTCCTTCCGCCCGTCCGTGATAGGTGGACACTAATTTTCCCAGCAGTACAGTGTTCCGCCTATCACGGACGTCCTGTCATTCTCATCTCATGGACGAGGATGAGAGAATGTCCGTGATAGGCGGAACACTGCACACTGACTGCTGGGAAAACCGAGTGTTCCTCCTATCACGGACGAGGAGGAGGAGGAGGCGCGGCTTTTAAACATGTAATGGCGCCTTACACGCTGATCGCCAGGATCAGCAATGGGGGGGACACCGGACACCGGACACGGGACAGCGGACACGGGACAGCCAGCGTCAGCCATCGATCTGACACAGGTGGCAGATCGGCGGGAGACAGATCGATCGGCACAGGTAGGCGGCACTGGGGACACGGGGGTTTGTATAGGACACAGGGGACATGCAGATGGGCATTTGCTGACCCTCTTTTCCACTTACAGTAGCTGCTCCAGTTTTTTTTGTGGTAAATCAGGGGCCTCGGCTTATATTCGGGACGGCCTATACTCGAGTATATACGGTAAATGCATTGCGTAGGAATAGTTAAAAAGTAAGATTGCATATTTCAAGATGATTTCAAGATAAATGTAGAAATAAATATATGATTTTACATTTTAACCACTTGCGGACCGCTCACCATACATTTACTGCTGCCGCTCTGTGCCAGATTACCTAGTACGTGATCTGACATTTCTGGGTCTGGGGTGTGCGTGCGCCACCGGCGACCCGCTCCCGCTGTGATTACACACACAGTGGGAGACCAGCGGCGGGTAACACGGACTCAATGTCCACCGGTACCCACCAGTTACACAGTACACAGGCAGGAAGGCAATCTGCCTATGTAAGCTAGGCACATTGCCGTTCTGTCAGAAGGGAAGGCATTGATCCTGTGTTTATGCAAAGCAGGAACACAGATCTTTGCCTTCGCCTAGTCAAATCACCTCCCCCACAGAGAGTAAGCAAAAGCACAGGCACATAGTTAACATGTTGATTGCCCTGATGTTAACCCCTTCCAGCCAGTGTCATTAGTACGGTGACAGTGCATATTTTTAGCACTGATCCCTGTATTAGTGTCACTGGTCCCCAAAAAGTGTCAAAAGTGTGTGTCAAAAGTGTCAGTTAGGTGTCTGATTTGTCCACCGCAAAATCACTGTCCCGCTGATCGCTGCCATTACTAATAAAAAATAAATAAATAAATAGATCGATCCCATAGTTTGTAGAGGCTATAACTTTTGCACAAACCAATCAATATACGCTTATTGGGATTTTTTTTTACCAAACATATGTAGCAGAATACATATTGGCCTGGATTTATAAAGAAAATTTTATTTTTTTAAATGTTATTAGATGTGTTTTATAGCAGAAAGTAAAAAATAAAATTAAAGTAACAAAAAAAAAAAAAACGCAGAGGTGATCAACTACCACCAAAAGAAAGCTTTATTTGTGGGAAAAAAGGACAACATTTTATTTGGTTACAGTGTTGCATGTCCACGCAATTGTTAACCACTTGCCGCCTGCCCTATAGGCAAATGACATCGGCAAAGTGGTTTTAAAATCCTGACCGGACGTCATATGACGTCCTCAGCATTTTGAACCGATACGCACCCCCGGGGTGACACCCCGCAACTACGATCTTGGTAAAGAGTCTTCGACGAAGACTCTTTACCACGTGATCAGCCGTGTCCAATCACGGCTGATCACAGTGTAAATAGGAAGAGCCGGTGATTGGGTTTTCCTCACTCGCGTCTGTCAGACGCCAGTAGAGGAGAGCCGATCGGCTGCTCCTCTGACGGGGGGGGGTTTGTGCTGATCGATTATCAGTGCAGCCCCCCCCCCCCCCGAGAATGCCCACACTGGACCACCAGGGACACCACCAGATCACCCGGGATGCCCAGCACCAGGTATGCCACCCTAGACCACCAGGGATGACACACAGTGCCCACAATGGATGCCAATCAGTGCCCACAATGGATGCCAATCAGTGCCCACAATGGGCATCACTGATTGGCATGCATTGTTTGGCATTGATTGGCATCCATCAGTACAAAACAAAAAATACAGTGCCGCCTATCAGTGCCCATCCGTGCCACCTATCAGTGCCCATCCATGCCGCCTATCAGTGCCCATCCATGCTCATCCGTGCCGCCTATCCATGCCCATCTGTGCCGCCTATCCATGCCCATCCAATGCTGCCTATCCATGCCAATCCGTGCCACCTATCAGTGCCCATCCGTGTCGCCCATCAGTGCCACCTAACAGTGCTGCCTATCAGTGCCCATCAATGCCACCTCATCAGTGCCACTTCATTGGTGGCAACTCATCGGTGCCCATCAGTTCTGCCTTATCAGTGCCCGTCAGTGCAGCCCCATCAGTGCCCATCAGTGAAGGAGAAAACGTACTTATTTACAAAGTTTTGAAACTGAAACAAAAAAAAACATTAAAAAAAAAAACATATTTTTTTTCAAGATTTTCAATCTTTTTTTATTTGTTTAGCAAAAAATAAAAACCGCAGAGGTGATCAAATACCACTAAAAGAAAGCTCTATTTGTGGGGAAAAAATGATAAAAATTCATTCGGGTACAGTGTAGCATGACCGCGCAATTGTCATTCAAAGTGCAACAGTGCTGAAAGCTCAAAATTGGTCTGGGCAGGAAGGTGTTTAAGTGCCCTGTATTGAAGTTTTTAAAGTAACGCAGTGCCATATCGCAAAAAATGGCCTGGTCAGGACAACAATAGATTTTCTTTAATGGCTCAGTAATTAATAATAATTAATTAATAATAGTAATAGAGTTTTTCAAGAAATAGTTTCTTGCTGTGTTTGCCCAAACCTCCCAGATTTGGAGGAGGCCGAGAGGAATACAATGTACTTTTCTTTACTGTCTAGATGCCTGTATACAATTAGTAGTTTATGTGTGAATATACAGACTGGAAGCATTGATACTTCCTGTAATGAACACACAAACAATGGTCCAGTGAGAGAATGGGCACAATTTTACATAGTGGAACATTGTTAAAAAAAAGTTAAAAGTATAAACACTTTGCAACACAAAATGTTCAATTTGTTCCTATTTTTATATCCTGGTACTCCAATACTGTACCCATATGACATTTTTATCTTTTTTTTGAGACAGTTAGAACTTTATTTTGGTGGTATTTAATCACCACTGGGTTTTTTGTTTTTTTGCTAAACAAACTAAATAAGACCGAACATTTTGAAAAAACAAGCCCCAAAACCTTTTTTTCATTTCTGTTATACAATAATTATAGTAATTTTCTTCTTCACTGATGTGCACCGATGAGGCTGTACTAATGGGCACTAATAGACTGCATTGATAGGCATTGATAGGCTGCATTGGTGGGCACTGATGAAGCTGCACGGATGAGCACTGACGAGGCGGCACTAATGATGCTGCACTTATGGGCACTGATGAGGCGGCACTGATGGGCACTGATGGGGCTGCACCGATAATCGGGGAACTGATTATCAGTGTAAATGTCCCCTGTAACCAGAAAGCCAGTTATCAGCTTTTCTTTCCTTAGGCACTGACAGCGCTAAGGAAAGGAAATGCTGATAACTGTCATTTGTTTACATGTGATTAGCTGTGTTTGGACACAGCTAATCACATGGTAAAGAGCCTAAGTAATCGGCTCTTTATCCTGATCAGTGATGTGCTGTGTCTGAGGGACACCGCTCACCACCAATCGCCATGCTGCAAATCCCCGGGGGCGTGCACGGGTGGCACGATATGAAGGATGCCATATGACGTCCGGTCAGAACGGTAAGGCCACCGCCCAGCCATCATTCTGCTATAGGCCGGATGGAAAGGTGTTAAACAAAATATACCAACACCTATAATGCTATTTACAATAACAGGCAATCTGTCAAAAACAATGTTGAATTTACACTTTGCCTATTATAACAGTTACCAATGAAAAGTAATAAACTGTATATTGCAATTTTTCGTTGTAAAAATACTAGCCTTACAATTGCTTTCCTATTACTAACATTGGAAACAAGTCCTATTTTTGTAGTCCAGATGCCAACCCAATGTGTGTCCTGCTGCAGATGCACAAGGTTGTAGGGTAGGATTGATGGCCATGTAACATATGTGTTCACTTGACCAGAACACAAAAAAGAAGGACATTTTTTTCTGCACTAGCCAGCGGGGATCCGTGGGGCAAATGTCCTCTCTGTTCTTCCTATTTACAAATTCATATACCTGGCCTTACTGTACTGTGCCTTGTATACCTCCCAACTGTCCCTGATTTCGAGGGACTGTCCCTGATTTCGAGCAATGTCCCTCTGTCCCTCATTCTTCCTCATTTGTCCCTCATTTTGGTCTGATCTATATAGTTGTATATAAAATGCACTTTTTATCTTTCAAAAAGGTTTCCCAGTGCTAAACCTTTCATCTGATTTCTAAATTGCTGCATTTGTACATTTTAGAAGCCAATATAAAGAATTGTAGTGGTAAAAAATGTCCTTGTGGATTAAATTAACCTTTTTTGGGGGTTAATTCTCCTTTAAGGGGGTGTGGCAGGGGGAGTGTCCTATGCCTACATATATTTACTAGTAGGTGTCCCTCATTCACATCTAAAAATGTTGGGAGGTATGTGACTCAGGCTGCATAACTTACAAGGAAACCCACTGGAGGATACTTTTTCTCTGGTCAGCTCCTCGGCTGTAAATGTTTCACTTTCAAGAGTATTGCTAGGATTGTGAGAGACCTGGGACTCTGCAGCACATATGGTGCACAGCAGTAAATGGTGGGTGTTGCGATATTTTGCCTAATAGTAGAAGTGGTTTATATAGTGATGGTTAAATAGATCCCAATCCTATTTGTTATATACACCGCACATGCTACTACTATTATTACTATTCCACTCACCATGCCTGACTTGTGGTCTTCTCCTCACAGCACAAGAGTCCTTCCATGTAGATAAAGTCGGCAACCAGGTGAGGATGAATAAAATGTCTCTTTATTTCGTCCAAGGCGTACACATGTTCCAAACAGAGGCAACACTTATGCCCCGTACACACGATCAGACGTTGATCGGACATTCCGACAACAAAATCCATGGATTTTTTCCAACGGATGCTGGCTCAACTTGTCTTGCATACACACGGTCACACAAATCTTGTCGGAATTTCCAAACGTCAAGAACGCAGTGACGTAAAATACTTACGACGAGCCGCGAAAAATGAAGTTCAATAGCCAGTGCAGCTCTTCTGCTTGATTCTGATTCTGAGCATGCGTGGCACTGTGTGCATCGGAATTGTGTACACACGATCGGAATTTACGCGAACAGATTTTGTTGTCGGAAAATTTTGAGAACCAGATCTCAAATTTTGTGCGACGGAAATTCCGATGGAAACTGTCCGATGGAGCCTACACACAGTCGTAATTTCTGACAACAAGCTCCGATCGCACATTTTTCGACGGAAAGTCTGACCATGTGTACGCGGCATAACATGTCTCAGTCTATCAAGGCCTTACCTATAGTTAGTATGACATAACCGACTAGACAGATATATAGCAAGCCAACCCCCCCCCCCCCCCCCCCCCCCCCCCCCCCAGCTGGGATGAAATTAGTAATTTAACCATTAAGATACTCCGCTGGAAAAAAAAGGCAAGCCATCATTCAATACATCTGTCACCATAATAAACAATAAGTACAACATATAATAACAACTGTCAAAACAAAAAAAATTGAGAAATACATATTATTACATTTTATACTACATTCATGGTGAAATATCAATTAAGTCAGTTGAATAAAAACAGCTGCAAGAACCTAATATTTTTTATGGGGGTACAGTTGGATAATGGAAAGTTGGATAACGTATCAATTCAGACACAGATCCAGGCCCCATCTTAGATTTTGGGTACCTCAGTTTGCAATCTGTGAATCCACCATGCCTCTTTCTGCAATTATCCAACTGAGCTTTGAAGTATCTAAAACTGATCCCAAAAGCAAGCTAAATGTACCTTGCAAGCATGCCGCATTTGCCCAAGTACACTAGCCCTTAAACTCATGCTATTTTTCTCAACAGCTGCCCACAGCATATGGCTACTCCAGAGTGACTAGCATAGAAGCTGTGCCCACCGCCTCTCTCATTAACTCAGGGAATGTTCTGGCATCTTCAAGGCAGCATATGCTGGAATGTTTACTCTAGTAAACACAGCAGTACACAAATGGCAAGTATTTATAATATAAAAAGTCTAAAAAGACATATACATTGTAAATGTGCATTGAGGTGGACAAATAGTTAAAGTGATATTAAGCCCTCCACTTTCAACAGCTGAGTACACAACTGAATTATCTTTTAGTCGCTGCCTGTGTTCTCGTTTAAGTTGGTGTTATGACTGATGCCACAGGTTTGCCGTTTCAGGGTTGGTCCTTTCTCTACTAGCAAGCATAGTAGCCACCCTTGCATGTAGGGACTAGAGTTATGTCTCCCTATGTTGTGTACATCAATAGAAACACAAAGCCCCATAGCCTAGGTTGGGGTGTTAGGGTTTAAACTTACTTCACCTCTGCCTTCAATCCATGGCACCTAGGCTGACTTCACACTCATTTTGTCTATTTTCTGGAGAGTACAGAACACCTCTCTCTAAGGAGAATGTGCTCTTGCAATGAACTAAAGTGCCGTGGAATTTTGAATTGCCCAGAAATCTTCCTGGAAGGACAGTGATGTCACCCCCAGTGATGTGAAAGATGGGGGTAAGACATGTGTAAATAATTTTTTTTTTTTTGTAAAGGTACATTTTACATCTGATAACAATAGGGGATTTGCAAAGGACGTGGGGCCCAGACAATCTGAGTGGTTACGTGCATTTTACTGCAGGGTCTAATTTGAAATTGAGAAGTCAGGTTAGCTGAATATGTAATTACAAGTTAGAGTTACCCTTTTCATCTGATTTGTTGCTTCGTATTTTGTACTCTCCTGTTATTTGTTTTAATGTCCTAGTACAAGGGCTTACACAAGAGTGTTTAGTCACCTAGGTCACAGAGCGTGGTGACCTGTACAATTGGACATAGCCTTGTATGAAATCATATTGTCATCTGTTTGCTTTGGAAAACACCCCTTTTAAAAAAATGTATAAATACCACTAATAAAAGCTTTTGAGAGCCTGGGTCTTTAAGAGATCTGTGTTTCTGTGTCTTACTCCGTCATGTAATCTTAACAATTGGAACGC
The DNA here is from genome assembly GCA_028564925.1 of Lithobates sylvaticus. Lineage (NCBI taxonomy): Eukaryota > Metazoa > Chordata > Amphibia > Anura > Ranidae > Lithobates > Lithobates sylvaticus. The sequence continues at coordinate 215,903,450 of CM053028.1, forward strand.
GGCAATGTAAACTGGTATCAGTGGCCCCTTGGCAGGTCACACCTAACATTTTTGGCGCCCGAATAGGGACTCACCAATGATGCTACAGGAAGAGGACGAACAAAGTTGACGGAACAAAAAGGACGGGCATTCAGGGAACCACAGACCAAAAACTGTACAGGTAAGAAAAAGCTTTATTTTTCTTATAATGCTCTGTACTCCCCTGATTTTTGCCTAAACGTTCTGTCAGCTGTTGATCTCCAGGAATTGTGTACCAACTTCCGTAAGTGGTGGGTTTAGAACCAATACACATTCGGTTTATATTGCTGTAACTATGTGTTATCTGTTAAGTTGTCCGTTTGTCTGTCTGTGGAGCAAATGAATGAGCTTTGTCAAGGATGGTATGAGTTAGAAGAGGATTGCCGAACTAAGCAACGGAACGCGCCCTTTCGGGGGGGTCTGACGCTTATGCTTAACCTCACATTTAACTCATAAACCATAAGACGGGTTGAAAGTATAAGCCCTGGCTGCTCCATAAAGCAGGGATAAGAGTGTGTGAGAGGGATCCCAGATACGGGGGGGAATAAGGTCTCCACAAAGTCCGGAGATCTAGTTGGGTACCTGGCCGCACAAAGGAATGCTTGTGTATGTTGTAGCCGTCAGTCTGGTCAAATTGTTTGTCAGTTGGCTAGAATATAAAGTTATTCAGTATCCAGGAGAGATATTTAGTATTCTAGCACCCTAGGAGGAAGGCAACGAGGAACTGGTGTAGGGTCCCCAAAGGAGGTCAGTCTAAAGATCTGGCCATAGTTTTGGGGCATATTGCCAGTATTCCAATAAGCTACCTAGGCACAGGTTAGAATGGGCCAAAAACAAACCAAACCCCAACAAGGTCAAGATAGAAAGGGAGCAGCAGACTTAGAAAAGACAGACAAGGGGAGGTGTTGGAGTTCCCGTCTTATATGTTTTATATATGTTTCATATCATCCGGATGGGATGGTACCGTTGCCTTAAATATAGGTGACAAACTGCAAAAATATAAAAATGTGTAATTTGATCCAATGTTTAGAAGAAGAACCTGAGGCACTTAACCAGATTCCACCAGCATTAGAGCAGCTACTGGCATCTTTCCCAGAGGATCTGTGGGAAAAACATCCAGTTGATGTTGGACTTCTGCCCATTCCTCCAGTGACACTGGAATTGATACCCGGAGCAGTGCTCCCCCAACAAAAACAGTATCCACTTAGTGCGCCTCAGGAGGCAGCCATAGAAACCCAAGTACAGTCATTACTTAAAAGTAGAGCCCTGAGGGAAGTAAAATTGCCCGCAAATACTCCTCTGTACCCAGTTAAAAAGAAATCAGTGGACGGTGGTCCAATTAAGTATAGGATGGTACAGGACCTTAGGGCAGTAAACAAAATACTAGTGCCGAACCCGCATACCTTATTATCCCAGATACCTTTAAATAGCATGTGTTTCACAGTGATAGATTTAGCTAATGCTTTCTTTTCTGTGCCACTAGCAGAATAATGTCAATTATGGTTTGCATTTTACGATATATGAATGATTTATTGTTATGTTGCCCCAATGAGAAAGATATGTGTAGACGGTACCCTCAATCTTTTACAAGTTTTAACAACAAAGGGTTGTTAGGGGTTAAATAAGAAAAAGTTAAGTTTTTTTTTTCTTTCTGTCACTGCATATAGCACAGGGTGCGCGTAATAAAGAGTGTTGCAACCACAAAAGTCTAAAGGTTTTAGGTATTGTGTCATATTGCAGACAGTGGATGCCTCAGATTGCTACACATTGTATGAATTGTGTAAAAACCGTACATATGTGAACTTACTGAAAGCGTCCAGGAATAAAACAGTCATTGATTTCTGCACCAGTTTAAGCTACCTATTTGCCTCTTCAGTCAACAGGTTTGGCAAGGGGGAATAGTGGTACTGATACTCTTCAATTTGAGGGTGTATCTGATCATGATTGCTGATATCTGACAGCAGCAGGTACACCAGTAAAGCAAAGGAAGGAATAAAAAGAGTCTTCGATAACCTACAAAAAGTCAAAAAGGTGGCCATAATGAAGATAGCGGCACACACGAATGCAAAAACAATTGAAGCAAAAGGAAATATATTTGCAGATTTAACTGCAAGACAAGCAGCTCTAAAGGAAGTAAGCCCTGCGACTGTAGCAGCAGTACAGGTAAGTAGCCCAGAACCAACATGGCAGAAGCTGAGTAAGTTACAGGAACAAACAGAGGTGAGCGAAAAGGATAGGTGGGTAAAAATGGGAGCAGCGCCAGACCCTGACCAAGTATGGAGAGGGGGGGACAAGGTTTGTCCACCAGCTTCTCTGTACCCGGCAATGGCGGCAGCAGTTCACCTTCCCACGCATATTAGCTCCAATTCTATGTATAGGATTGTGAGCCAGAGATGGCTCGCCCCTGGATTCAGCAGCATTGCCAGAAACTACTGTGCAGCCTGCCAAATCTGTCTCCTGAATAGCCCAGGACAGAAAGTTAAAACACCCCGGAGACATCAGGCACAGCACCCCCTTTCAGAGACTGCAAATTGACTATATACGAGTGCCTAAGAGCGGCCCTTTTGAGTTTGTTCTCGTGTGTATCGATCTGTTTTCCGTTTTAGGCCGAACCTTACCCTGTTAAATCAGCCACAGCCAAAGCCACAGCCAAGAAACTGATCACTGAGTTAATACCTAGGTTTGGTCTCCCCGAAACTATAGAATCAGATAGGGAGAACACATTTCACAGGAGAAATCATGCAGAATGTGATGGCAATGTTAGGGGTCCAGCAAAGTTTTCACACCCCTTATCATCCTCAAAGTTCAGGGTCAGTAGAAAGAGTAAATGGAACAATAAAATTAAAAATATAGAGGCAGAATTGGGGAAGCCATGGCCAGAATGTTTTACCTTTAACTCTGTTTGACAGGACTGTCTCCTTATAAGATACTTTTTGGAAGTGCACCTGGGTTAGGTTTATATTTTCCATAGAGTATGCAATTACAATGTGATAAGCTTGACTGCATATGTGATACAATTACAACAGTATCTAACTAAGATCCACAGAGATGTGTATTCTTCCATTCCAGATCCTGACTCTGTAGCAGGTACTTACTTATTAAATCCTGGAGATTGGGTCTATGTAAAGAGACACACTAGAAAGACTTTGGAACCACGGTTTGAAGGACCATACTAAGTGCTGTTGAGCACCCCAACCTCAGTAAAATTGGAAGGAAAGACCACTTGGATCACATTGTAGAAAAAGTCCGGAACAAGCCACAGAATGATAAACTTTTTAGCTATAATAACAGTACTAGAATGTCTTTTAGGATGTATTTATGCTTTCACTCCTGGTATAGATGTGACAACTCATGAGAACAATACAGACCTAACATGGGTAGGCTTTGGGCCTAAGGATGGGACACGGTCGTATAGTGTAGGAAGTATTGTTGTATCAGGACATGAGAGCCCCTTTTATGTAAAAGATAATGACTATTACCCACGTTCACCCGTAGTATTTGTAAAAGCCAGACCACCGGCACTGGTAAACATATCCTTTCATTGGAGGGAAAATTTACCATGGCCTTATAACTACACACCACATAAGTGTCATAAATTAGGTCCATTAGAAACATGGAAAGAAGTTTTTGATAAAACTCAGGCAGTACTTCGTACCCCACATTCTGAGGAATATAAAAAGAAAACAAAGGGAACAGGTATTAGGCCAGTAAGCGGAGCTGAACCATTCAATATAACAGGATCCATAGTCACAAATCAGTCAGCAACCTACATTTGCGCATCATGGTTTTTCGTAAAATCGAATAACACAGCAGGTGGGTATATACAGTGGGAACATTATGGATTCAGTATAAAGATAGAAGATACCCCACCTCTGGTTTTCAAGTCCTCAGTATTAACCCCTGTCCCCAAGTCCTGTTTAAACACTTCCATATTACAACAGAAAACCAAAGTAAAATTTAACGTTACTTTCCCTAAGTTACCAGATTGTAGATACAAACGAGAATGGTATGACACCGTTTTGGGAGCAACCGGAACAGGAATGGGAGTAATGAGCGGAATACAGATGGAAATGATACAAAATAAATGGAAACATGCAGGGGGACACATAGCTGATGGACTGATAATAACTAGTCAATGGTTACCTACAACATTTGAAACACAAATTAGTCAGGTACAGTTAACCAAATACCTTAATGCTATGGTTAATCACACGATAATAGCCAGCTTGGAGCTATGGAAGAGAGATCAGAAATTTATAGAACTCACTCAGTGTGCTTTCTCTACACTATCCTATCACATACAAGTAAATAGGGCAAGGGAAGAGTTACAGTCAGGGAATTACCACACATGGCTCAAGTACTTTAAGGGTCTAGACTTAGAAAACACCTGGTTCGAGGTAACAGGCAGACAAATAGAATGTGGGGAACAATGGTGTGCTGGGAGGTTTAACATATATATGGTGGAGGGCATAGAGGTAATGTGTAAACTAATAGTAATGCCACTCCTAGTAGGGGAAGATCCGCCTGAATTTTGGTATCCCGAGATTTATGGGCATTATGTAGATACACAGGACAGAACTCATGATCTGAGTCTGTGTACCGAAACTAACAAAGGAATGGTTTGTGGAAGAAGTTCACCAGTCTATGAACCTTGCCTGTTAAAGCATCAGTCCAATATATGTAAGTTCCAAAGAATGCCCGTACACGTAGGGAATCGATTCATGGAAATAGGACCACAACACATTTGTTTAGTAACTAATGACAACGACACCATGAGGAGTCTAAATAGAACAGCTCCTTTTTCAGGGTGTATAATGAATGTTAAAGTATTTAAATGGTTAAATGACCCTATCATTTTTGAATCAGATGCTGATAAAACATTTAATAGGGAATGGGCAGTAGATAACCTTACTGACACCACACCTTTTGTAATATCATTAGAACCCCTATTGCAAGTTTTAAAAGAATCAGAAATACTTAGGAAACACATAGAGACACACGAACATACCCTTCAAAACAACCTATTATCCGCAATTATTGATAAGGGGAAGCTTATTCATCTATCTTCACAAATCAGGGAAGAGACCACCCACCACTGGTATGATGTTTTCAGTGGATGGTCTCCTACTGCAACCAAAACATTCAGTTGGATATTTAGTCCTATATTGATACTCATACTTGCTTTACTATAATGACAATTATTAATTGTTGCATATATGCTAGAATAAAAAAGAAAGTCAAAGGACTAAAGAGAAGGTTCTCTACGGAATGGTAAATGGGTTGACATCGTCCTCCTCTTCGATTCTCTTCACTTCTGGGATGCTGGTATGGAACTGGGGGATGAGAACTCAGTTCTCCTCTGGCAACTCGCGGTCAGGGATAGTACCTAGCAAAGTACTAGCTAGAACCCACTTTTGAGGATCCAGAGTTGGGAGAAGGATGATGTCAAAGGGGGAAATGAGAAGTCAGGTTAGCTGAATATGTAATTACAAGTTAGAGTTACCCTTTTCATCTGATTTGTTGCTTCGTATTTTGTACTCTCCTGTTATTTGTTTTAATGTCCTAGTACAAGGGCTTACACAAGAGTGTTTAGTCACCTAGGTCACAGAGCGTGGTGACCTGTACAATTGGACATAGCCTTGTATGAAATCAAATTGTCATCTGTTTGCTTTGGAAAACACCCCTTTTAAAAAAATGTATAAATACCACTAATAAAAGCTTTTGAGAGCCTGGGTCTTTAAGCTCGGAGCCGATACGGAGATCTGTGTTTCTGTGTCTTACTCCGTTATGTAAGCTTAACAATTGGAACGCGGCAATGTAAACTGGTATCAGTGGCCCCTTGGCAGGTCACACCTAACAAAATGGAACTAATTCATGAGACCAAATTAAAAACTCTGGACCCCAGGAGCTTATTTGCACATTATGAAAGACTCACCTAGCAAAACCATCTCTTTCTGAGCTGTGATGTCCATGCTCACCTCTATAACCGACATTTCTTCATGCAGTCTTCTTCTAGGGTGGCTGGGTGGAATTACCCAACTAATGCTCATGTGCCCATTAGGGCCTCTTCACACCAGGAATCAGACAGTAATGCGCTTGCGTTGCTGTGCGATACCTGTGCAATTTGCGTGCACTGCGTTTTCAGTCCATTTATTTAAAATAAAAAAGTAAGGATATGCGGGGAGAAAGAACTGTCACAGAAGATACATACATTGGGGTTTATTTACTAAAGGCAAATCCACTTTGCACTACAAGTGCACTGAAAGTGACCTTGGAAGTGCAGTCGCTGTAGATCCGAGGGGGACATGCAAGGAAAATAAAAAACAGCATTTTAGCTTGCACATGATTGGATGATAAAATCAGCAGAGCTTCCACTCATTTCAGATCTACCCCTTAGATTTAGAGCGACTGCACTTCCAAGTGCACTTGAAGTGCAAAGTTGATTTGCCTTTCATAAATGACCCCCATAGTCTCTTATGTAATTAAAAGAAAAAGCCTACTTTTCAGCATTTGGGGCCGTAGCAAGTTTATTTTCACTGTACAATCACTGTGCACATTACTAAGCATATAGTGTAATATTTATAAGTCATACACAAATCTTGTTGCCTCCATGTAAATTTATCTTTAATCTCTTTTTAGTTTTCTGCAAAAGCGACACGAACTGCATCAAATAGGATTATACACTGGGACTACAAAAGTGTGCAAGAATGCAAATATAAGGAGCTTACAAAGTAAAACTCCATATTGCTAAATACGATATAGTTAAAGTACCTGTGGGGCATCATGTGTGAAATGTGGTATAGGAATATAAATTGACATGTAATCATTCATACATTTTTTTAAAGGGGAAAGGGTTGGAATTACTCTTAGGTTTTCATGTGTTTCTGTAAACCCCAATAACATAGGAAGAACAAGTGTTTCTGTAAGACAAAGGCATAATGAGCTAGTATGCATCCCAAAAAATCTCAGTTAGTGTCAGAATGTCCAGCGCAATATTGCAGTCCCGTTATAATTTGCTATTCTTAAAAATGTCATTCCAGTATATATCCCATAGTTTGTAGATGCTATAACATACGTGTAAACTATTCATTATACGCTTATTAGGATTTGTTTTTAACAAAAACAATTGTCTGTGTTTTTTTGTTTATAGTGCAAAAAATTAAAAATGCAGAGGTCATCAAATGCCAACAAAGGAAAGATCTATTTGTGGGGAAAAGAAAAAAATAATTTTATTTGGGTACAGTGTCGCACGACCATGCAATTGTCAGTTAAGGTACCGCAGGGCCGTATAAAAAAAAGTGGCCCGGTCATGAAGGGGAGTAAATTTTCCAGAGGTCAAATGGTTAAATTAGCCCCAAAAGTCATTATACTGTCTCAACTGTTGTTTATACAGTGTCATTCGAACTGACAAGATGATCAAGCAATTCCTCCCAATGCTAAGTAATTTAAACAGAATGGTGATGCTAAAAGCAGGGGGGTGATTTCAAGGGTCAATATATTAATAGAAAAAAACAAGACTTTACAATCACTTTAATGCATTCCAGAATACCGCGTTAAGTTACAAGAAGAGGATCTTGGGTTCCACTTTTACAGTAACCATAAATAGTTCAACCTTTTTCTGTCAGGTTGATAGCACCCTCTAGTGTTTAATTTATAGAACAGCCTAAATAATGTCTGTATACAATGCATCATGGTTACATGCTGCTGCTTTGTACACATGAGCACTGGACACTTGCAAGAATTCGGAAATTGTATATCTTAACAACTATTTTGAGAGGCAGAGCTTATAGAATTAAATAAGCCTTTAGCTTTAATAAATACAGCTGTCATTATTAATTTTAGCCCATCCCAAGCAACTGTAGCACATATGAACTACCAGCTGCAAGCTTCTGAGCATAGTACAAGGATGGAGAAGCTACACTCTTTCATTTTTTTGAGGGGAGGCAACAAGTAGAGTGCAGCTGTTTGGCAGAGAAGGCTTAAAATTACCTTAATTATATTTTTATTTCAGAAGGGTGGAAGTAAGGGTCCAAAAAATGGCTACCTAATAGAAACCTTTCTGCTTCATATCTATGATCAAGCTGGTCAACCTGGAAATAAACAACGCATGAAGTTTACCAAGCTAGAAGCATACATAAAAAATTGATGACAGAAAAAAGACCAAGTGGTCCATTAAGTCTGCTTTTTTACATTTATTTATTTATACATGTTTTAGTTTTTTTTTTTTTTGTTTTCTTCTTCTTTTTTTTTTTCCTGTCTAAACCTAAGACCACAACATTCTCCACCTTTAGTACAATCTTTCAATATCATCAACATCAACAGCAGCAGCAGCACTGACATGCTTCATGAAGGGGGATCAGCTTTGCTCTTATGATGCTGCATTGTGCTTCAACATAAAGGTTCATGATTAGTGGTCAGGTGACAAGCAGGACCCTGAAGTTGGTGTTCATAAAGGAAACTATAATGGTTTGGTGTCAAGTTTCTTTTATTTTTTTCTAGCCTAATACATTTTATAAATTGTTGTTTCACATATGTATTTTACAATATATAAAATCTTTGCTTTATCAATTACAGTCTAAATTCCTACCTCGTGGCTCCATATGTCTGAAATCTTGGACTGAACCACACCATATGTGTATATATATATATATATGTAGTGGTACCCCCGTAGGGGCTGCTGATTAACTCAATACCCCACTGGCTACCCCGACTCTGCAGATCCTCTCTAACCTCTAACACCTCGGGTTCCATATTGTAAAGTGATGTTGTCAATGAGATTTACACAACAAGCTACTGAATATATTGAATACATTTATGTAATATATGCTGAACATAAATAAAAGTGCAATTCAATATAAACAACAAGTAACAACTGACAACATAACATATAAGCTCTATGATTGTAGATCAAACAGTTACCATAAGATCTGTATGCAAACAGGCAAGAAATGGGATAGGCGTCCGATATACTGAATTTATATATTAAACGCTTTCCCTCCAACCCCAGAGCATACACACCAATTCTCCAAGAAATGCTATGCACATAAAGTAGTACAATACACCATATTTATATTCTGTACTCAAGGGCTCCCCCTAGGTTGCAATGCAATGTTCTGAATGCAAAGTGAACTATAATGTTCTGTGAAACATGATAGAAGTCTCTTGTTTTCTTAATCTTCAGCTAGCTCAGGCTATTAGACTGCAGTATTTGTAAATCCAAACAGGGAAACAAGTAAGCAGTAGATTGTAGAATGAATTATGCGCTGATAGTTGTGTACTTGTGACAAAAGGTACTTATAATAATTCCTCCTTAGCGGTGGATGTGTTTCAACATTAACTTTATAGCACATGGAAAGCAATCCTGCAGTTCCGCTGTATGCAGGCTATGGATGAGTGAAAATACTTCTGTGGGACTACAAGTTCCACCAGCAGTCTGTAACTACGTAACACAGCAACAGTACAGTATATTGATCTGGGCAAGTGCCCGCTCACCACAACAGGCCCAGATGGTTGCAAAGTTCCTTTCCTGGTATCTCAGTCCCGATCCAATCTGGCGCCGTCACACCGCACTGCTCCTTCTGATGGCTGATGTAACTGTAATGCAGGAAACCTTTAGAAATCTTGAATCCTCCAGTCCATCCGCACGCTGGTCCAGCTGACTGTGCTCTGGAACTCCTCAGAGGCCAAACGATTCTGCTCCCGGCCTTCCAGGCCGCAGTCGGTCCCATACAGACCTCTCTGCAGGCAGGCTTTGAATGGCGTCCCAAGAGGCCGCAAAAATGGCCGCACTGCCCCTTTTATGTCACTAGCCAGCAGGCTGTTGGCAGGCTTTGAATGGCGTCCCAAGAGGCTGCAAAAATGGCCGCACTGCCCCTTTTATGTCACTAGCCAGCAGGCTGTTCTGTGACCTGGCATTGTGGGTAGGTAAACTGGGCATTGTGGGCAGGTAGTTCTCAGACTGAGTTTAAGCCCATGAGTCACTTCCTCATTCACTATATATCCCACAATGCTTTGGAGCATGGCTTTAATGAAACCAAACAAAAGTCTTAATAACATTAAATAGAAAGGACACTAGAGGGAACCAAACTCTTACTTTTAACCTATTGCAATGCATAGATTAGCAAAGCATAACTACACATATATATATATATATATATATATATATATATATATATATATATATATATATATATATGTATGTATGTGTAGCGAGGCTCTCCCTGAAGGGAGAGTGGGCCTGTCAGCCCCTCCCTCTCCTCACTGACTCTCCGCATTATGCAAGCAGCACTTGCACACACAGGCAGCCACTCTGCTCCTTCCTCTGCATCCTCATTGGCAGGAATAGGAAAGCCTATAGACAGCCACCAGAATTGCAAAAAGGAATTCTTGGATATATAGTCCCCATCTCAATGTCAGGTCACCTGAGACCAGGTGACAGATGCACTCCGTAGGAGTCGGAAGTGCGCCGTTAGGTAGTGGACCTTAGGACTGACTGCTGCGGATTGTACCCAGGGAGATTCAGGACACAGGTCTACTGGATCACTAACACAGATCCCAGTGGGAGCTACAGCATAGATTCCCCAGGGCGCGGAGTCTAAGAGCCAGCAGGTGTTTGCCAGAGCCTCCAGTGGTGAGGATGAACTTCGCTGCAGTCTGGCTCCAGGTCGCGGCCCCTAGGGTCTCACAGCTCACAGTAGACTACAGAAGAAGGAAGCAGCAGGCTGGAACGACAAGGATAGTAAGGGGATAAGGCAGAGATCAGGGCAACTAGCAGACAGGAACAACAGAGTACATGCCAAAGGTTCAGGATCACAGGCAGACAGGGATGGTCGGGGACATGCCAAAAGGTCAAGGTCACAAGCAGACAGGAATCATTGAGAACACGCCAAGGTCAGTAACAGAGACAACCGTAGAGCACACGGCAAGCAGGAAACAGGAAGCCGAATACACCATGGATACACAATGGTTGATCAGCACCACTGGCTTGCAGTGCACAGGTTAATATAGGGTTTCCTGATAGGGCCTGGGGTGGATCCATGCTTAGAGGAGAGGTTATAAAAACCACCAGGTGGAAGTGGCTGGCCTCTTAGTCTGAACACATGAGGAGAGGTAAGCAAACAGAGGAAGATTACTGCATAACCATGACACTCAATTTGTCCCATAGATTTGTTTGGGGGCAGGACTACAAGGTCCAGCACTCTCTGCACTGAAAGGAGCTTAGGACACCATGATGCAAGAGAAGAGACTGGACTCAGGGGAGAGGTGTTGCCTCTCAGGTCAGTCCACCACTTCATTTCAGCGATCCACGGCCCGTCTGGGACATCCAGCCTGAGAGGGGATTTCAGGCACATATACAGACACACCTGCACCAATGGCGTGAAGTGTTTCAGTGTGAGGTGACCAGTCGGGTTACCAGAATAGCCTACCTGTTCCAGGACGTTCGTTTGGGTCTTGACCACAGCATTCATGTGAGGGCACTTGCCCATTTGCAGGAAACAAGGTCATTGCACACAGACAGAGTTACTTCACTTTGCCCACACTTACCAGAACCAGGTTCTCATTGACGCCCTGTTAGGCAGTTACAGTGTCCACCTTGCTATCTGGATACTGTCAGCATACCACAGTTACACTTTGCCAAGCAGGAGTTTAAGTGCACAAACTAAAGTGGCTAGCCAAAGACTCAAGGCATTCTTCTTCAAAGGGACTGAAGTTATTGAGGCCAGACGGACGTGCACACATACCCAGGGCTCAGTATATGTAATGCATGACCAGGGTAGCCTGCCTTGGGAGTTAGGCCATTGACCACTGAACTAGTTACAGTGTTTATAGTTGTGTGTCTGTGGTGCTAAGTAACAGAAGAAAGAGGTCTGACATAAGAAAGGGTCATTTCCGCCACTTGCAGAACCCACCCTGGCAGGCCTACCTCCAAGCCATGCTCATTAAGGAGGTTAAATCCGCAAGCCGAGCTGAAATTCAAGTGCTTCACACCAATATTAAACATCTTTCAGACAGAATGGCGATGGTAGAGGAAGAAATACAGGAGACTAAACTGGAGGAGCACCGCACCCAATTACAGGGAGCCGATCACCGTTTGATGCTCAGAGACATGCAACGCCATATTGAGGACCTGGACAACAGGGGGAGCAGAAACAACATACGTGTCAGAGGACTGCCTGAGTCGGAGGAACCGGAAGACCTGCACGAAACCCTGCAAACCCTATTCAATGACCTCCCAGGAGAACCCCCCGATAAACCCATCGAAATGGACCGGGCGCAACGGGCCCTACGTCCCAAGGGACCAGCTTCCAGACCCCGTGATGTCATATGCAGGGTCCACTCCTACCCCCTGAAGGAGGACATCATGCGAAAGGCCCGCACTTTCAGGAAAGTAGTCTTTGACAACACAGAGATACAGCTATTTCCAGACCTCTCCTGGATCACCCTACAGAAAAGGAGACTCCTCCAACCTTTACTCCTCTCCCTTCAGGAAAAAGACATTGTGTACTGCTGGGGTTTCCCCTTTAGCCTTACAGCCCGTCGGCAAGGGAAGTCAGCAGTGTTACGCTACCCTGAAGACCTGGACACCTTCTGCGACATCATGGAAATTCCGGTCCCCCGCCTTCCAGAGTGGGACTTAGTAGCCACACCTCCACCACCCCCTTGGTCTGGAAGAAAGTTCCGCCAACCAAATGCCCTCTGGGCCAAGATTCCCCCCGTGGAACTGCTAAACCCAAACATGGCTGATGGCCGCAGGCCCCTTTCTCCTTAACTGCCATGGCTATGGCTTGAACTCCTGTTTTTTGGACTCTCCTGATCCACCGATTAGCCTTATTTGCACTCCCCCTAGGCCCCTCCGCATGTTGCCAGCTCCGTTATATGGGCGCTTCCTACCGAGGACTTGAGAGCGGTTGCTTTCCCGGTCATTAGTCCCCCCTATAGGTTTATCCTACTAGAGTTTCGCATCTGTTTTACTGAGATATTTGCTTATTGCTCACTGCGGTTCTCTATGTCCCCCCGGCTTGGGTCCTCCTTTTGGGCCCTAGACGAGAGGACTTACCGGAACTTATTAGACCCCAGGCGGTATGCTATGCCTGGGGCCTCATTGTACAGTATACTTTTGATGATTATATATCTAACCGCTGTGCTTCTCTCCTACTTTTCTTTCTTCTGTCCCCCTTCCCCACCCCCCTGGCTCACCACATGCTCCCGGCGGACACTCGGTCCTGCACAAAGAATGGGTATCCTCCTCTCCTGGACACCAGGGCATCCTCGCGGCCGGATCAGATAAGTATCTCTAAGACTGCACACACCCACGACAATGGCTAAGATTATGACACTTAATGTCCACGGACTAAACTCAAACAGAAAAAGACATCTGGCGCTGAGGGAGTTCAGACACTCTGGGGCGGACATTATAATGCTCCAGGAAACGCACTTTAACAAAGGAGACTCCGTCACCTTTGCTGCCAGACAATATTCTCAGGCTTACCAGGCATTTAACCCTCGCAAGCGGGCAGGAGTGGCCATTCTTTTTAAGCGTGGCTGTCATGAAGATCCTGCCAGAAACCTGAACCCTGGCCGTCCTGGCCCACAGGTGCCACTGCGCATGCGCGCCGGGGCGCGTGCACGTGTGCGGCCGCGCACGGGCGTGCGCACAGGGAGACAGGTGCGCGCTCTTGTTGGCGCCAGGTAGCCTATTTAAACCTGGCCTGAGCAGACGGTCCCCGCTGTCTGCTCTACAGCGTTGTGGTGTATGTAACCTGATCCTGATACCTCTGTCCTGTTTGACCCGGCTTACCTGTGATTATCCAGCTATCTGCCTGTACCCGACCTTGGCTTGCTGTGACCATTCTTCTGCCTCATCCCCTTGTAACATGATGCCAGCCTGATTCCTGACCCGGCCTATTCTGATGAACCTGATCACCTGTATTGCTCCAGTCCGGTCTGAAGTTCTGTTTCCTGTGATGAACCTGATCACCTGTATTGCTCCAGTCCGTTCCAAGGTCCTGCTTCCTGTTGGCTTGCTTACCTGTCCAGTTCCGGCCTGCTCTGCTATCCAGTCTGCTAAGCTGTCCATCCAGACCCAGCCTGCTCTGCTATCCAGTCTGCTAAGCTGTCTATACAGACCCAGCCTGCTCTGCTATCCTGTTTTCTTGCTGAACCAGCTTACCTGTCCAGTTCCGGCCTGCTCTGCTATCCAGTCTGCCAAGCTGTCTATCCAGACCCAGCCTGCTCTGCTATCCTGTTTGCTTGCTGAACCAGCTTACCTGTCCAGTTCCGGCCTGCTCTGCTATCCAGCCTGCTAAGCTGTCCATCCAGACCCAGCCTGCTCTGCTATCCAGTCTGCTAAGCTGTCTATCCAGACCCAGCCTGCTCTGCTATCCTGTTTGCTTGCTGAACCAGCTTACCTGTCCAGTTCCGGCCTGCTCTGCTATCCAGTCTGCTAAGCTGTCCATCCAGACCCAGCCTGCTCTGCTATCCAGTCTGCCAAGCTGTCTTTCCAGACCCAGCCTGCTCTGCTATCCTGTTTGCTTGCTGAACCAGCTTACCTGTCCAGTTCCGGCCTGCTCTGCTATCCAGTCTGCTAAGCTGTCCATCCAGACCCAGCCTGCTCTGCTATCCAGTCTGCTAAGCTGTCTATCCAGACCCAGCCTGCTCTGCTATCCTGTTTGCTTGCTGAACCAGCTTACCTGTCCAGTTCCGGCCTGCTCTGCTATCCAGTCTGCTAAGTTGTCCATCCAGATCCAGCCTGCTCTGCTATCCTGTTTGCTTGCTGATCCTGCCGGTCCATCCAGACCCAACCTGCTCTGCTATCCTACCTGCTAGAACGATCCAGCTCACCTGTCCAGATCCGGTCTACTCTGCTATCCACATCACCCACCTCGTCCGCTGAGTTGACCTTGTCACTCCACCGGTCTGTTGATCCTGCCAGGCACCTGTGCTCCTCCTCACTCCTGGGTCTCCTGTCATCCTACCAGGGAACCAGGAGTGGGAGACGCAAGGGAGGTCTCTCTCTGCAATATCGGGCTTGCACCACCAGGTACCACCAGGTACGTGACAGTGGCTCCCCCTTTACATGTTCTGAGTCATGTAGATCCACGGGTACACTACATTATCTTACGAGGTCACTGGCACACGCAGGCGATCACACTCTGCACCTTATATGCCCCTAACACCCACCAAATTAACTTTTTGACCAAAGTATTTGCACAACTGTTTAGGTCTGTTTAGCCTCTCAAGCCCTGGATGAATGGGACATTCCTGAGACCCACAAGAAGCAGAGAATTGCAGAGAGTCTAAGGGGCGGAAGCTATCCACAATCTGAAGCTCAGTAAGAAAGATTGCATTGTTCAAGACTACCTGAATATTCTGCAGGATGTGTTTGGGTGCACTGAAAAGGCTTCCGACCTCATGTACCGTATATACTCGAGTATAAGCCGAGTTTTTCAGCACATTTTTTTGTGCTGAAAGTAACCCCCTCGGCTTATACTCGAGTCAAGCACTTTTCTGCAGCAGAGAATGACATTTTCCAACCGAACTTTGGGGCACCCTATCTCGGAGCCACTTAGTGCTAGGAACCCAAATTTGGTGTGCAAACCCAGTGGAACCAACACTACAACATATCAAAATGGGGTTCCTAACACCAAGTGGACCCGAGATACAGGGCCCCATATTCGGTCAACTGTGTCCATCTGCAGCAATGTCATTTCAGGACCCTTTGGGTCCAGAGACCCCAAATGTTGGCTGCAGCTAGTGGGCATCTAGGAACCCTTAACTACCAAGTTTGAAGTTCAGGGGACCTATGGCTGCAAATGGGCACAGTGAGGCATGCAAATGGGCACAGTGGGGCTGCAGATGGGCATTGTTGACCCTCTTTTCCACTTACAGTAGCTGCACATTTCTCACCCTAGGCTTATACTCGAGTCAATACGTTTTCACAGTTTTTTGTGGTAAAATTAGGTGCCTCAGCTTTTATTCGGGTCGGCCTATACTCAAGTATATACGGTACCAGTTTGAGCATACTTACCAGAATGCAGGGGAGAAGGTATCCGATTATGTGAGGCCTTTGGGTAAGATACTGCATCAAATCTTACTGAAGAAGGGTTTGGATCCCCAGAAGGTAGATGAGGTCCGTGCACAGCAAGTCTTGCGGGTTGCCCAGCCTTTGGACCCCATCACCATCCTGCTGAGAACCCGGCAAGATGGTGGCATCCTGAAGTATCTAGATTTGATCTCAAGAACAAGAAGAAAAGCCAGAAGTCAGAATCAGTTGTCGGGGTCAGAGTGGCAAGTGCAGCTGGTGACAACTCTGAGGTCGAGCTTCTCAAAACTCAGGTGTCACAGCTGATGGAGATGATGACTGAACCATTGAATATCAAGTCTGAGGTAGCCACACAGCAGATGCAGATATCCCAGATGATGGAAATGATGAACTGGCTTGCAGCAAAACTTACCAAGCTGTCCGACGTGGTTGTTTTAGGGGGCAGAAACCCTAAAAACTTACCAAAACTTACCAAGCTGTCCAACGAGGGGGTTTTAGGGGGCAGAATGTACCCCTGGTCTTGTCTGCAGCACCTGGCCAGGCAATTGAATCAAGATGTCTGCCTAAATTGTGGAGGTGTAGGTCACTACAAGCGAGAATGTCCAAGTCTGACGAGGAGGGTAGAAGGCTGGCAGGGAAGCGGCTGTTAGCCCCTGTTGTCCCCAGATGTAACCCATTACCCTCCCTGCCAGCAGGAGGGACAGAAGTGTCTCCCTTTTCCACAGTGGATGAAGAAGGACCCATAGAATAAGTGAAAAAACTGATATGCAGGAGGCAGAAACAGTCAAAAGGGAAGAAGAGGCTAGTGAGCCTACCATGCCTGAGCAAGTGAAACAGAGAAAGCAAAGAGTAATGTACCCTCTCAAGAGACTGACCTGTGATGTGTTGGGTGAGAGCATTGAAGAAGATATCCTCATCCCTCCAGGGACTCTTGCAGAGCCTGGCCTTCTCATTACAGATTTGGTGAAGGGCAACCCTAACTCATCCTCTGGCACATCTAGCTGGGCCATTCCAATTAAGGTGGCTTGTAGACAGGACAACCTTCCTTCCAGTGCTCATTGGTGGGAGGTTCCTTTGCCAGTTTCTTATGCAAATTCAAATTGTTTGTTTTCCTGTGTACACTAACCTGTTTCTTTCAGTATGTATTTTTAATGCATGTACCAGGTCAAGGAATGTTATTTCCTTTGGGGGACCAAAGGTTCTTTGGTGGGGGAGTCTGTCAAGCTGACCAAACAAGGTCCAGCACTCTCTGCACTGAAAGGAGCTTAGGACACCATGAGGCAAGAGAATGGACTGGACTCAGGGGAGAGCTTTTGCCTCCCGGGTCAGTCCATCACTTCTTTTCAGCCATCCACGCCAGTCGGGGACATCCAGCCTGAGAGGGGATCCCAGGTGCATATCCAGGCGCACCTGCACCGATGGCGTAAAGTGTTCCAGCATGAGGTGACCAGTCGGGTTACCAGAAGAGCCTGCCTGTTCCAGGACGTTTGTTTGGGCCTTGACTGCAGGATTGGTGAGAGGGCACTTGCCCATTTGCAGGAAACAAGGACACTGCACACAGAGAGAGTCACTTCACTTTGCCCACACTTACCAGAACCTGGGTCTCATTGACATCCTGTTAAGCAGTTAGTGTCTGCCTTGCTATCTGGATACTGTCAGAATACCACAGTTAAACTTTGCTCAAACCAATAAAACAGCGCTGGCAAACAAAAATTGTGACAAAATAATAAATGATACCACAAAATTGACAAACATCAATAATGTGTGTGAAGTGGTTACATGCTAGCAGACAGCCCGGTGAGTCTATTCCAAGAAGGAGCTCATATGTACATTTATTTTGGTTCTTGTTTTTTTGGGACAATAACTGGACTTACTCACATTCATTTTTATTTATATATTTTCTTACCACATTTAGGTTGTGGTTTATCACTTATTCAATTTTGGTATCTATGAAATAATTTTATGGTTATTATTCAATCATGTCACTTATGTAATAATTTATCACACATATTATTTGATGCTAGTTTATTTTTTATGGGATTGGTTTGTGTCAGACATGTTTGCCAGCGCTGTTTTATTGGTTTGAGCATTTTCTGAAGGTTATAGCACTTTCTTTTTAGCAGCTGCACATTTTTTTGTGTTTTCTTTTTCTCGTTCAATATTGCACACGTCTATTCCAGCGCCGTTTCTTTGTTTATACACAGTTAAACTTTGCCAAGCAGGAGTTTAAGTGCACCAACTAAAGTGGCTAGCCGAAGATTTAAGGCCTTCTTCTTCAAAGGGACTAAAGTTATTGTGGCCAGACGGACGCTCACACATACCCAGGGCTCAGTATATCTGATGCATGACCAGGGTAGTCTGTCTTGGGAGTTAGGCCATTGGCCACTGAACTAGTTACAGTGTTTATAGTTGTGGGTCTGTGGTGTCAGGGGACAGAAGAGAAAGGTCTGACATAAGAATGGATCATTCCTCTGCTCTCCTCCTGGCTGGAGTCATAGAGCCAACCTAAGTGAAGAGGTGACCAATCTGGTATAAAGTTTGCCATTTGTGGTCTGTTGTTATTAAAGTGTTTGCCTATGCTCTTGGAGTTATTGGCTGTTAAGGGATCCCCAGAAAGCAGCCTGATAGTAATATTGAGTTATATTGCTCTTGATTCTCAGTCACTACTCTTCAGTTAATTTACTTGAAATATACTTCTATTGTCTGTTACTATTTCACAGACAATCATAGTAAAGACAATTTCTTTGTTTTATCATAACGGGTGTCTTTCATTGGTGTTGTCACACTAACATTCCTACTAGGTGTGCCAGAAGGATTGGGGCTGTTTCTGGGGTTGAGAGGCAGAGTACACAACCAAATATACTTAAGCGGCTCCTTCAGGGGTAGCGTTACATATATATTCCCTTCTATTGGTTGAATTGGATGGACTTGTGTCTTTTTTTAACCAGACTAACTACCTGTATGTATATATATAACAAAGCACCAGAACATGAAGGTGTAAATTCGCCCTACAGCTGTCCCAGCTGTAGCTGCACAAGGAAGATGGGCGAAGAAGGACAGGTAATCCTGGTATGGAAATTAGTTTCATAGCATCAAATGGCATTTACATTTTTGACTTTAGAGCACTAATTTGGCTATAAATTGGACAGGCCAGGCACAGATCTAGGATCCAGCTTTCTCTCGAGTTGAAAAGCCCACTAAAAATAATTATTATTTCAGTAAACATATTCTTCTCATTGTCTTCCATCTTAGTTTGGAATCTATTTTAAAATGGCTACAATTCAGCAGGTCCCCAAATGTGCCCTGGCTGGTAGTTTTTATTCATACCCTGCTATATAACCTACATATTGGTTTTGCACCCCCAAAATAGCAAAATATATAATTATTTTTTTATTTTTCATGTTTTCATCAGTAATGGATTCCCAGCCCACAGGGCCAGATTAAGAACATCATGGGCCTGGTGCTGAGGATTTTGGTCGGGCCTTTTATAAATAAAAATGCAAACAATTTTTTGTTATAACAAATTAAATTAGAGAGAGAGAGGGAGGATGAGAGAGAGAGAGGAAGAGGATGAAAGAGGTGTGAGGGGTAAGGGAGGGAGGTTGAGAGAGAAAGGGGGGGGATGAGAGAAAGAAGATGCACATGAGCATGTGTGGGAATGACATCAACGCAGCCCGGCCAAGGCAAGTGACCGAAGGCACAGAACCCGGAAGGAAGACGCCCCGCCGGATTGATCACAGCACTGGAGGGCTCAGTCTGACAATTTAAGTGTACCCTAATGTGCTAATATGCTGTGCATACGACGTACATTATGGCATAACCTACCTCAGGGCCTCTAAAAAGTAGTAATGTTAGAAAAGTTTACTACCGCTTTAATATCACAGGAGCCTTTCAAAAATATTTTCAGGGACACTTTTTTTTACAAGTGCTATATTTAGAGTAGCTGACATCCCCTGTGTTCCTATGTACATCACAATAGTAATTACAAAATTACATAAGTACTAATAATGGGGAAGAACAAATATGAGGACTGAGATTTCCTTTAGTTGAACTAACAAAAGTGTGCCCATTCTAGAGCTGGTAACATTGAGGATATTCAGTATAATTTTAAAGAACTGTTTTTGTGGGTAAGAGGCATAGGGGAGGAGTATGGATGGTATAAAAGTGGGAAGTATGTGCAGGTGAGGGAGAGGAATGTGGAGGGTCTAACAGTGGGCACTATGTACATGAGAGGAGTGTGGAGGGTATGGCAGAAGGCACTATGTACAGGAGATGAGTGTGAAGGGTATGACAGTGAGCAGTATGCACAGCAGAGGAGTGTGGATGGTATGACAGTGGGCAGTATGTACAGGAGAGGAGTGTGGAGGGTATGACAGTGGGCAGTATGTACAGGAGAGGATGTGAAGGGTATGACAGTGAGTAGTATGTACAGGAGAGGAGTGTGGAGGGTATGACAGTGGGCAGTATGTACAGGAGAGGAGTGTGGGGGGTATGACAGAGGTTAGTATGTACCGGAGAGGAGTGTGGAGGGTATGACAGTGGGCACTATGTATAGGAGAGAAGTGTTGGGGTATGACAGTGAGCAGTATGTACAGGAGAGGAGTGTGGAGGGTACGACAGTGGGCACTATGTAAAGGAGAGAAGTGTATGACAGCGGGCACTATGTACAGGAGAGGAGTGTGTAGGATATAACAGCGGGCGCTATGTATAGGAGAGAAGTGTGGAGGGTATGACAGTGAGCAGTATGTACAGGAGAGAAGTGTGGAGAGTATGACAGTGGGCACTATGTATAGGAGAGGAGGATGAAGGAATCTGGGAAGGGCCATACATGGATTGAAATTACACCAATTAAGCAGAGACCAGCCAACGTCGATCTATGTATGGGCTAGCAGGTTTTACACAAGTCAACCTATTAACCGACTTGAGTACAACCAGCCTGTCAGGTTTTCCCCAAAACAATCAGTGCTGCCAGCTATAGTTAGCAACACTAATCATTGTATTCACTGGCAGAACAGAATAACACTGCAGGAGTGATTCCCCCATTCACAGGTCAGCAGATGAGAGGGTGTGTGGGGACAGGCTGGGGAGAGATACTAGTCAGTGGCTGGGTAGGCACATGTTAGTATCAGAGCCAAATACACACATGTGAGGTATCGCCACGATCGTTAGAGCGAGAGCAATAATTCTAGCACTAGACCTTCTCTGTAACTCTAAACAAGTAACCTGCAAAAAAATGTAAAGCATCGCTAACTGTAGTGTTTTTTTTAATGAATGAAACAACTTTAGAAAAATTGCTGCGCAAAAATCGTGTAACATAAAAAGTTGCAAAGGCCACCATTTTATTCCATAGGGTGTCTGCTAAAACAATATATATAATGCTTGAGGGTTCTGAGTCATTTTCTAGCAAAAAAAAAATGATGATTTTGTCAGAATTGGCCTGGGTAGCAAGGGGTTAATCATAAGTAATATACAGATAATTATTATAAGCCCTGTGAGCTCATCCTCTCAGTCTGCTGTAGAATGTTCCAGCTTGTATTTATACTGGCCGCTCTGTATGTAGCTTCTGACAGGCTGCGCAAGCATCCCTGTATCTCTGGAACCATAGATGATAGCAGCCCCATATTTTAACCAGTGTTGAAGTAGGTATTTAGCTACCTACCCCCAAATGGGGAGTCTCTATGACGCTGAACTACAACCCTCAAAATCGATCTTTTTTTTAATTTTTTTTTTTTAATTAATTAATTTTTTTTTTTTTTGGGCAAATGGGCCTATCTTGAGAAAGGGCCTGGAGCTGCAGCTCCAATAGCCCCTATGTTAATCCGGCCCTGCCAGCCCATTTCATGTGGCTGTTGCTGCACTACATAAAGGATAAAGATAATTTCTCATTTTTGTCATCATCAACTCCCCTAATATGTGACGTCTAGTGCACTCTCTCAAATGTTCCACTAGATGTTTTTGTATTTTCTGCCTAATAATTTTTTTAAATAGCAATATAGAGCATGGTATGTGC
This sequence comes from Lithobates sylvaticus, assembly GCA_028564925.1. Lineage (NCBI taxonomy): Eukaryota > Metazoa > Chordata > Amphibia > Anura > Ranidae > Lithobates > Lithobates sylvaticus. The sequence continues at coordinate 215,925,520 of CM053028.1, forward strand.
AAAAAACATTGATTATTCATTATCCAATCACAGACAGATTAGCGTTAACACTATTTATTTGAATTGGTTTCCAGTAACATGAAAACTGTGACTAGAACATAACAGAGAAATAACAGGAAAGATGAACAAGCATTATAATGTTAAAATGTCACCCTATTGATCTCAGCAACTGTTAAATGTTATTAGAATCTGCTTCCAAAGTCACTGCTTGCCTTTTCACAGTGTCATGCATAAACCAAAGAGTGACTACAGCTGACGTGCACCCTCTGAGTCATACTGTCATGCAGCGAGACATTTACGTGTGCACATCAAATTGGTGTATGCGGAAGAAGGAGAGCAGATAACAAAACAAGGCAGCTAGACCTGCTATAAAACTTATGTAAAAGAGAATCTGTCACACTATGGAGCAGATTAAGGCACTGTAAAAAACGATTTTACTTTAAATATACGCTGATGTTGCTGAGTAATCCGCTTGAAAAATACGCAGCTACCCAAGATCGTTGGGCAAGTTGGGTGGCCAGGAAATGTTGCACATGGTACAAACAAATAAAAAGTGGAGCATTAAATGATCATCACCCAGCAGGACAACAAAACCAAATTTGCAAATACCACCTCTGCACCCATTCCAAACCAGGATAGGTACTGTATAGCAATAGTTCTAATGCCCCATACACACGGTCGGAAAATCCGACCACAAAATCCATCGGATTTTGTCCGACGGATTTAGTCCGACACTGGTGTTGCATACACACGGTCGGACTTTGTTGTCGAAAAATCCGATCATTCTGAACGTGGTGACGTTTGTTGCCTACGACGGGACTACGTAGAGGCTAGTAGCCAATAGCTTTGGTCTTGTAATGTGATCTGAGCATGCGTGGCACTTTGTCCGTCGGAATTCGATACTCACGATCGGAATTGGTGTGATCGGACTTTGTTGTCGAAAAATCTATCCAGCAGGAGATAGAACTTTGTCCGTCGGACAATCCGATGGAAACTGTCCGATGGTGCCTACACACGGTCGGAATTTCCGACAACATTGTACGATAGGACAGAATCCATCGGAAAATCCGACCGTGTGTATGGGGCATTAGACTCATTATTGGGTTTAAAAAAAATTGCATATTGCCGATGATGTCAGGAAAGATGGCAACCGATGATGAACTAGATTTGGTCACCTAGCAGGCCAGGGTCAGCATCAATAGTATCAAAGTGCAGTGCCAAAGCAATAGACAGAATCAGCAAATGGTACCAAGACAGTGACAGGGTTCACAGTTAATTAGCAGACCAACATCACAACAAAGAAGCAAGGAAACATGGACACTGGATTATAAGACAGGATCAGACACATGGGATAAGGGTCAGGAACTCATGTCATAGGTGGATAATTTCCGGAAAGGACCCAGCTATGCCAGAATTTGGAACCAGCTGCCAGATCATTATGTCAGTGAAGAAAGTAGAAATATCTACTATTCTTGTATCTCAGGGGCGTTTCTGGATGAATAGCAAAGTCTTTGTGTAAATATGTCAGTGTCCTCTCTCCTAGAAAACCCTAGGTTGTCCACTACCTGCATTAACACATGCAAAGCTCCCAGTACTGCTATGTTGCCACTAGGTGGCAATGTCTTGTGGATAGAGGGGAAGGAGCCATAGATTGTTTTTATGGGAAATTGACTGTGTTATGCAGGTGTAACGACATATTCGGCGACCCATCGCAGTTTGCTACGGAAGTGACGTTCCGTCGCCGCCATCTTGCTACACCCCACACTCATCCACAGAGAGGATACACTATGAAGGGGGAAAGCGGACATGTTGTTACACCCACCGGAGTTTTGCATTTTACACATATTTATAACAGTTTATATAGTCAAATACAGTACTTAGAACTCCTTCTGACTGGTTCGATGTTGAATTTTAAAAGCAGCGAACTTCTGTCAGATTAGCAAACCTGTGAGATGAGCAGGAATGCTGCTGCTTTTAAAATTCAACATCTAACTAGTCAGACGGAGTTCTAAGTCCTGTATTTAATTATATAAACTCACTTTACTGTTATAAATACGTGTAAAATGCAAAACTCCGGGGGGTGTAACAACATGTCCGCTTTCCCCCTTCTTAGTGTATCCTTGCTGTGGACGAGTGTGGGGTGTAGCAAGATGGCGGCGTCAGAACGTCACTTCCGTAGAAAACTGCGATGGGTCGCCGAATGTAATGTGACACAGGCAATGGGGAGCTGAACGCAGTGGGCAGGAAGAAATGGAAAAGAGGACATTGAATAGGGTGGCTGGCCAGTGGCCACACACAAATTCCTCCTCCTAACTAGTGCTTCCTTGGATCACTTATTTAAAGCAGAACTAAGCTCTCTCAATCAACAATAATAACTATTTTAATCTGTATGCTGCTAGCCTTAGTGATTAGATATTATATTTACTTCTTTTTTTAAACTTTTAATTCATTTTATTGACATTTTTAAAGTGCAGAAAACACAGTAAGGGTGGCACAAGCAACGCCACCTAACAAGGCCACGCAGGGCCAACACAATATTACATTACCATCACTTGAAGGTGATTACACCTCTATATAAGTAACAGAGGCCAACTATCTATGCTAAAAGAAAAAACAAACCCCCCCAACCCCCCCCCCCCCCCCGAGTGCACCTACAATTAAGTGTCGTAGTGTATGATGAAAAGCTAGAATTGAAAAAGTACTATAGTACAATAAAGGAAGGGAGAGGCAGGTAAAGTTATCCTAGCTCAGAAATGAACAAGGGTAATATGTCCCCAACCAGAGGGAAGGGCTTGATCTGGATATAGGCAAGCCCAACTACCAAAGCCCTTGATAACACATCAATTACAGTATTGGTCTACTAGATAACTGTTACCAAAATGTCTTCTTAGTTATTTCATCCCGTAGTGAAGGACGATGCCAACCAGGCTTGCCACACTTTGTCAATTTGTCAGGGACAACCCCGAGAGAGGTATGTGGCTCTATAGTATTGGATCATCAAATTTACCAGACCCTTCCATAAAGACCCAGTCGGGGCATTCTACTTTTTCCAGTGCAAAAGAATCACCTTATGGGTGTAAATTAGCAGGATATTAGGTAAAGTTCTGTGAGCATTGGTTGGCACCACGGCCTCCACTAAACTAAGGAGACACACCGAAACCGACATTGAAATGGGGGTGGTGAGTGTCTCTGCTATGCAAGATGTGACTTCCACCCAAAAATCATGGATTACCTGGCATTTCCAGAAAATGTGGTCAAAATTTGCAGTGGAGTGTACACAATGCCAGCACTCAGCAGAGCAGACAGGATATATTTTTGCCAATCTAGCGAGTGTATAATAGATTCTGTGAAGAACCTTAAACTGGATTAATCTGTCCCTAGCCGAAACTAGGGACAGATTAATACCAGGCACCTCAGAAACCCATTGCTCCCTGTACCTTGTTACCGCAGGAGGTGATCTTTTGAACATTTCTTTAGAGGCCACTGATAATGTTTTGGATAGGTCCTCATCCTGCAGGACATTCTCCAGGGCTGAAGGCTAAACCTCTATCACCAACTCATGGAACTGTATCTGAAAAGCATGCTTCAATTGAAGGTAACAAAGTAGTAAGAATTTGGAAGGTTGTGTCTTGCCTTCAGATTGTCAAAGGTATGGAGTGCTCCCTCCCTAATAATGTCTCCTACCCATTTGATACCCTGTGTTGCCCACACCATAGGGTCCGGCAGACCATTAAAATTGTGAAAGTCGTGAATCCATCCATAAGGGAGAGGAGGGTGAAATCCCTAACTGACTGGGGCAAATTCCCAAGCCTTAATGGTAGCCTTCATCATTGTCGTTAGCAGAAGTGTGGATTTGGAGCCCCTGAATAATGCTAATCTTAAACTTTCATATAAGCCTAGGATTGTTACCTTAGGCAACGTATAAACTTTTCTTTTTAACATTTCTTCAGTTGTCTCCTGGTTTCTGGTTTGCATTCAGGATTGCATATCAGGCGCACACATATACACAGCAGGCTGTGGGAATTCTATACATCTTTTGACTATTCTGGCTCCGATTGTTGTGAAGCAATTTATCCCTTGTAAGACCTCTATGCCTGGCCTGTATAAGATATAATCACTGAGGACAATCCTCATCAGATAGCTTGAACTCACCAAATACCAATTCCATCCACAGAGGTGCTTTTATTCTGAACATCAGGTTACAGCAGATGACAGGATACAAACAGATGAATAGGTTGTGGTATTTATGTGGTCAAAAGTTAATTTTGTCTATAGCTTACAATGCAGAATACATGTGCCCTGCTACATGTGGCTTGTTACTTGCATCCATGACACAGAAAGTACAATCACAGGAAAAAAGGTGGAGCATTACATACAAAAGAAGTGTGTCATAACATCAAGGAAAAGAAACATGAGAAAACAAGTGCATTACCACAAAATGTCACTAGATGGCAGCATGTGAATTAAATATAAACGTCCATAGAAAATTGTTAGGAACAATCTATATGAATTCTATGCCCCGTTGGGGCAGCACAGTCTATGACAAGGAGTTGAGCAGTTATAGGAATCTCTGCTATAGGTGTTCTCAAGCTCTACTGCAAACTCACCAAGTGAGGGTTGAAGGTCTGCCCAAACTTTCTTGGAAAGAGTTGAGAAGAGACCAGGTGGAAAATCCCTTTTGCAGTCTGACTCTGAAGGCTCTAGAAAGTGGATGTTCACACATGCTAGAAGTGAACTTTCCAAAGGAAACAAGCCTGGTCCTTAAAGAATGAAATTGATTTCAGTTACACGGCAGGGTGGTCTACTGAAAGGGGCCCCTCAGATGATCAAGTGTCAACTGTTCCTGCCAAAAAAAATAGAGAAACCATGCTGCCCTGCATGACCACCATGATCATTTAGGGTCTGAAAAGACTTTCAAATTAGTGAAAGATTGATTCTACTGGCCCTGCATGCGGGCTGAAATTGAAAGCTACTGTCACTCTTACCTATGTTACATCCAGAGAAAGACTTTGCCCTCCAGAGCTGCCCCAATTGGCCTTCTCTAAAGCCAAGGAACGATGGAGTTGTTGGGGATTGGTTACTTATGCTTAGGACCCAATTCAAGTGGACAAGGAAACCTCCTGGTGGTGACAGGTCATTTCACCATTATGCCCAGGCATTCCCGACAAAAGACTAAGAGCATCCACAGTAGCCAAAGTCTTGGTGGAGAAGTTATTTTCCAATGATTTTTATTAACGTTATCAAAAATAACATGAAAGTACAAAACAGTACAACAACCATTCTTTGGTCATTCTCAGCATACAATTCTGGTTACAAAAAATTGTCAGCCAATAACATGCACCCTATAAGAAACCTCCTTTTATGTAGTCAGGTAGCTGAACAGTAAGTAAAATAACACCTGAACAGTGTTTAGCAACCTCTAGTGTGTGCTACTAGAGTGAGAGTAGGCCAACTATACTCTGAATCATGCTTAGCCTGTGAGTCTGTAAGTGGGTCAGGGTTATTAGAGGTTAAGCTATATGACTCATACAGACAGTCCTTTGGTGCCTCCCCCTGAATCTGAATCTGGGATCTGGGCATCACAGGCGGCAGGCATTACGGGCGGCTTCCTCTTCCCCTGTGGGCATCATGGCGGCTTCCGTCTTCTCCCTCCTCCTCGGCGGACAATCGGAATGCTTCTACTTTTGGCCAATCGGGAAACAGGTCTCAGACCAGCTCCCTGACTGGCCAGGAGGAGGATAAGTGTTTCAATAGTGAATGTTCATTCGCTATTGTAACACACCTGGGTTTGCTTGTAGCGCAGTGCTCTGCACCAAAAGTCCACCCTATTTTGAAGCCTATTAGAGCCTCTTGCGAGAAGCCAGGTGGGGGACACAGCAAACATGTGGAAGAAGGTACTCTGGTCAGATGAGACCAAAATGTAACTTTTTGGCCTAAAAGCAAAACGATATGTGTGGCAGAAAACTAGCACTGCACATCGCTCCCTAACACATCTCCACCGTGAAACATGGTGGTGGCAGCATCATGTTGTTGGGATGCTTTTCTTCAGCAGGGACAAGGAAGCTGGCTGGAGTTGATGGGAAGATGGATGGAGCCAAATACAGGGCAATCTTAGAAGAAAACCTGTTATGCCCCGTACACACAAGCGTAAAATCTTGAATGGTTTTTCCGACGGAATTCCGCTCAAGCTTGGCTTGCATAAACACGGTCACACAAAAGTTCTCTGAACTTTCGACCGTCAAGAACGCGGTGACGTATAATACTACGACGAGCTGAGAAAATTAAGTTCAATGCTTCCGACCATGCGTCGAATTGTTTCCGAGCATGCGCAGGAATTTTGCGCGACGGAATTGCTACAGACGATCGTAACTTTTTCCATCGGAAAAATAGAGAACCTGCTCTCAATCTTTTGCTGGCGGAAATTCCACAATGCTTGTGACCTGGATTTGCCTCTTGTCTCCAGCCCTTGAACCTCTGCCTGTGACCCGGATCTGCCTCTTGTCTCCAGCCCTTGAACCCCTGTCTGTGACCTGGACTTTCCTAGTGACATTCTGACCTGTCACCCTAAGCCTACATGCAAGGCTCCTCCCACCAACTGGGTAGCCTGTGCCTCTTTGTGCCATCCACTCCCTGTCTCACCTCCAGGGGGTGGACTGCGCTCAGTCGCAAGGGTGAACCGCTCTCGGCACCTCGGCCTCGGTAAGTACTTACCTGACACAATGAAAGGTGGTTCTACAAAGTATTGATACTTTTCACATAGTTTTTTTTTAAAACATTTTGAAAATCATTTATCATTTTCCTTCTACTTCACAATTATGTGGCACTTTGTGTTGGTCTATCACATAAATTCCCAATAAAATGCATTTACATTTTTGGTTGTAACATGACAAAATGTGGAAAATGTCAAGGAGTATAAATACTTTTTCAAGGCACTATAAGCTAGCTGACCAGTGGAGATCTCAATTTGATGTTGTCTTTAAGTAATTACCTGTATCAGATCCATCCGGAAGGGAAGACAGGTCTACTGAAAGTCTTGTATAATCTCCTACCTCTAGCTGAAAGTGGAGGGCCACCCTGAAAAAAAAAACTTTAAAAAAATGTTAATAAAAATTTAACATGAAAAAAAAAAAAAAAATCTTCCTGCTCCGAGCACCGTCTTCTAGTGAATGGGGCGCGGTGTGTTATGGGACCTGTGTCCCACAACACATCGCGTTTCCCATTCACAAATTCGACTCGCGCGTTCGCAGTAGGCCGCGCGCCGACTCGCGCATGCGCAGTAGGAAACGTGCAGCGCTCGCTGCCCGTTTCCCTTACTGAGGATGGCGGCGCTGGAACCGGATCGCCGAGGCACATCTCGGCCTCCACGACCGACATCGCGGGCGCCCTGGGAGGGTAAGTGTACTTATTAAAAGTCAGCAGCTACTTTTTTTTAGCTGCTGACTTTTAAAAAAATTTTTTTTTAGGTGAAACACTGCTTGAAGCTGTTTGGGTGCCTTGGCAGCAAAGCCCATCTCCTACGCAGGCACTCGGGCATGTATGGCCATTTACTTGCTGTGACATTTGATGTGCCTGTGTTTTTCATATGTTTGTGTGTAGATTTTTAATGAATACTGTACATTTTTACTTTGCTTGTTTAACTTTGCAAGTGTGCATGAAGGAGTACTGGAGCAAGTGATTTAATATAAGTAAATTTTTTCCTTATATTATACAGTATGTGAGGCAAAATGATCCGGTAAGACTCACACTGGGGTGGTGGTGAATTGAAGTGTGATATCTGCACTCTGCATTTTTTTCTACACCACTTTCATCTAGTTATAGGACTGTTTGGGACTTGTTAATAATGGAGACACCTTTTAGGGGAAAAGACTACATTCCCCATAATTCCCCAGGCTCCCGGGAGGCTGTTTGTTTCCGCCCGAGAGGCTTCTGGGGGAGGAGATAAAAGGGAAGAGGAGAGACCGCCTCTTCCTCTTCTGACTGGGCTGGTGACGCAGACACTCCTGATTGAGGAGACACCTGTGCGGACCGGGACTGCTGAAGGCCTGAAGCCTGGGCCTTGCAGCAGACAGAGTGAGACTCTCAACCCTCAGTGTCAGCAGCAGCGGAGCGGAGACTTTTCCCTACAGTCGGTCGGTCGGAGAGAGGACCGGAACGCAGGGGCTGTGACGGAGGAGGCCGGACGCCGCCATTGGAGGGACCGGAGCTGAGGACGGTACCCCAGGAGTGGTGAGCGAGCTGAAAGACTCATCCTACATTGCCACATACACTTTCATGCCTATTGAACTGCCAAGGCACAATTTACCTCAGAGCAGCAGATGTTTCTTTCTGTGGATTACAAATACACCATTTAAAGCTACATGTGCACCACCTCTACAGTTCTCTTGCCGGTGAAGAATACTGTACTTATTCAAGGACTGAGCTCTATTGCTAGGGATCAGGCCTGGTCCGTTAGGTAGGCGCAGATAGATTTATTGCACCTCAGGGGTGCATAGCAGACGGTCGCTACACTTGGCGCTCCGTTCCCCATTGCTAGTTTGATACATATATGTGTACATGTTAAAGTGCATATTGCAGGGACCTGCTAATGTGTTGTAAGTCAAATGTTAAATGCATGTTACTATTTCTTTTCTTACTGCCAAAGTAAAGCCAGTTATTCTTATCTCAGCAGTCTGCTTGTGAGTTTGAGTCCATTACACTTAGAGTATAAGTGATATTTATATGTGCATAGATACATACCCCTTTACTAACTGTGCCAGAGCGGGTAGAGCAAATTGCCGGGGGGTTGGTGGAGCTGTACTCAGGGACCCAAAACAAACCAGCGGCCCTCTTAACTGGTGGTATCGCTACACTTGGGGGCTCGTCCGGGATCCTGAGTCAGCGGGAAAAGCCGCCAGAAGGTACCGGCATGGACCCGATAGAAGTGGGACGGTGGTACAAACTATGGGCCACTGACCCAGCCGCAGCAGCAGTCATTGAACTGCCAGGGATATGGCAGGAAGAGGCAGTCAAGCAGCTCATAATGTCATTATCCCCAGGCCACAAGTCACGGATAATGGATATGAGAAATGATGCCGGGTATACATATGCCCTAGTAGAATGGAGAAGTGAGACTCCAGAGCAGTTCAGGAGCCAAAGCATACGAGCATTGGATGGTCAGACCTATCAATTGCTGCATGTGCTGCCGCTCAAGGGAGACTGTTCTCCTATGAAAACCATGCTATCCCCAAAGAAGGAAGAGCAGAAGGGCGCGGAAAGTCCCGCACCCGCACAGACCACTCTTAGTGCAGAACTGTGCGCTGTCCTAGGGGAGATTGTGACTCAGTGCAGAAGAGACCCCGGGGATTACCCGATGTCGGGATACAGGAAACTCCGGATGTTTTCAGGGAGAAAACCTGTACCCTCAGGAGAAGAGGGATTTGAAGAGTGGTTACATGGTGCCACGCAGGCCTTAGAAGAATGGGAGGTCCCAGAAGGTAGAAGGAAGCAAAGGGTTGTTCAGAGCCTAAAAGGGCCTGCGCAATCTGAAGACAAGCAAAAAGGATTGCACTGCCCAGGACTACCTAGACATCCTGGAAAGTGTGTTTGGTGGGACAGAGAAAGTCACAGAACTTACCTATCAACTGGAACACTGTTACCAGAAGACAGGGGAGAAGCTGTCGGAGTATATGGGACGTATAGACAAGATCCTGCATAGGATTATCCTGAAGAAGGGGATAGATCCGGGGAAGGTAGATGAAGCCCGTGCCCAGCAGGTGGTCAGGGGAGCCCAACCCCTAGACCCTGTCGCACTAGTACTACGCACCCGGCAGGATGGGAAGAGCCTGGACTACCCCGATCTCATTCGAATGGTCAGAGAAGAAGAGGCCATGTTGGAAGAGAAACGGGAAAAGCAAGTGATGGGGTCTACAAAACTTCCAGTGGCCACGGTCAGGTCGGCCTTAACCCCTGAAAGAGAGACAGAAGTAGATGCCCTGAAGTTGCAGATGTCCCAGATGATGGAGATACTGACATCTCTAGTGGCGAAAGAGACGCCCAGTCCCAAGAAAGAGACAAGCAGGAGGGAATTGTTTCCAACTGTTTCAGCACCAGCATCCCCACCTGACTATGGAGAGGTGATCTGTTTTAACTGCGGGGGAGTGGGCCATATTGCAGCTGTATGTGCCAGTCCCAAGAAGAAGAAAACAGATAGCCGCCAGCCGGCGGGAAACGCCAAAGGGCCCCGGTGAAGGAGTCAACCGGGTGCCCATCACCTTCAGTGAGCTCCAAGAAGTATAACGGGAAAAGAAAGCGAGGAGATCAACCCCCTATGAAGGGGCCCAGGGTTCCTCAACCAAGGTACACCCCAGAGAAAGGGGGCAAGACCCCTCCCAAGAGACACAGCACTCCCAAGCGAGAACCCTTAAAAGTGAGAGATAACAATGTCCCTCAACGGGTTCACACTCCCACTAAGAGGGAGAAAATTAATGCAAACCAGGCTCAAGAAAGGATCAAGCGCAGATCAAGTGAGAAAGAAAAGAGTCCACAGAAGAGGACAGCATCAACTCGGCCCTACCCAGAAGAGCTAGTTGGTCCATCCCCTACTGTACCCATCCAGGTGGAAGGGATATACACGAAGGCCCTCCTAGACACTGGAGCACAAGTGACCCTATTGTACAGGGACTTCTATGACAGATACCTGAGTCATCTGCCCATACAGAAGATAGAAGAGTTGGAGATAAGGGGACTGGGAACTCAGAGTTTCCCCTATGATGGATACTTACCCATACGGTTGACCTTTGACCCATCCGTAGCTGGGAAGACTGAAGTGTTCGACACCCTAGCAGTGGTGTGCCCTCGTCCACCTGGAACCAGCAAGACTTCCCTGATTATAGGGACGAACACGGACCTAGTCAGAAGGCTTCTGACCCCCCTGGTGAAGAAAGAGAATCTTTCAGCCCCCAAGATCCATCCCATGCTGAAGGCAGCCTACCAGCGGTTGGTCCTAGAGCAGAAGACCCCAAGTGAGGGGATAGGAAGGGTATGGAGGCTTGGAAAAGAAGGAGCGGTGTTACAGCCTGGAGAGGTAACCTGCATGAGAGCCACGGTGAAACTTAATTGGGAACAGCCTGGCCCCTTTGTAATGTTGGAACCCGACCCAATGGAGGGTCACTCAGGTCTGGAAGTGATACCAGAAGTGATCTCATTGAAGGACCTGAAGAAGGCTAGAGGAAGAGTCCCTGTCAGTGTAAGGAACTCCACGGAGCGGCCCGTGGAGATCCCTGCCAGGATGCTTCTGGGACAGGTGAGTCCTGCTGTCCCAGTTGGCTGGTCAGAAGTGAAGGGGACGGGCAAAGGAGAAGATGTTTGGGAGAAGCTCTCCATGGAAAACCCAAACCTACCTGGAGCTTGGAAAGAGAGAGCCAAGGCCCAGCTGACCAGATGGGAGAAGATTTTCTCTAAAGATGAGTTTGATGTGGGGTGTGCGAGGAGTGCCACCCACCGAATCCGCATGCAAGAGGACAAGCCATTCAGAGAGAGAGTCAGGCGAGTAACGCTAGCAGATCTGGAGGATCTGAGGGAGCAGCTTGCGGAACTGAAGAAGACGGGAGTGATTCGGGAGTCCAGAAGCCCCTATGCCTCCCCAATTGTGGTAGTCAGGAAGAAGAATGGGTCATTGAGGCTCTGCATTGACTACAGAACTCTCAACAGGAGGACCATTCCTGACCAGTACACCACGCCAAGGATAGAGGATGCCTTACAGAGTTTATCTGGAGCTAAGTGGTTCAGTGTGATTGACCTCAAGAGTGGGTACTATCAAATCCCCATGCATCCAGAAGATAGAGAAAAGACTGCCTTCATAACCCCAGTAGGGTTCTTTGAGTTCAACAGGATGCCTCAGGGCCTATCTGGAGCTCCTGCTACATTTCAACGCCTTATGGAAAGGACAGTTGGAGACATGAACCTCATAGAAGTCCTTGTGTACCTGGACGATGTCATTGTCTTTGGAAAGACTTTGGAAGAACATGAAGCCAGATTGGAGAAAGTACTGAAGAGGCTCAGTGAAGAGGGACTCAAACTTTCCCCGAGAAGTGTCGGTTCTATCAGTCTTCTGTGAACTATCTGGGACACATAGTGTCTGAAAAAGGAGTGGCTACAGACCCTGAGAAGTTGGAGGCAGTTACTTCGTGGCCAAGACCCACAACAGTTACAGAACTTCGGTCTTTCTTGGGGTTCTGCTCCTACTACCGCAGGTTTGTGGATGGGTTTGCCCGCATTGCAAAACCCCTAAACGAACTGCTCAAGACAGAAGGAGAGGAAGATGGATTGGGGCCTAGGAGGCCCGGTGAGTCGGTTCAAGACCAATGGAACTCAAGGTGTGAAGAGGCTTTCAGAACCTTGAAGAGAAGTCTCACCACAGCCCCAGTTTTGGCCTATGCTGACCCCACTAGACCATATGAGCTACATGTTGATGCCAGCCATGAGGGCCTAGGTGGAGTACTCTACCAGGAGTATGAAGATCAGCTACGACCAGTGGCCTATGTGAGCCGGAGCCTGACCCCCTCCGAGAAGAACTACCCCACCCACAAGTTGGAGTTCTTAGCCCTTAAATGGGCAGTAGTTGACAAGTTGAAAGACTATCTGTATGGGGCCGAGTTTACTGTAAAGACAGATAACAACCCCTTGACCTATCTATTCACCACCGCCAAGCTGGATGCAACTGGACACAGATGGTTGGCGGCGTTGTCTGGATTCAATTTCAGCCTCAAGTACAGGCCAGGGGCTGGAAATAGGGATGCAGATGCCCTGTCCCGAAGATCCCATGTCATGGTCAATGACTGGGAAGACTGGACCCAAGTGGCACCAGAAGGAGTGCGAGCCCTTTGTCAGGGGGCTGAACTCCAAGCCAGAGGAGGATCCAGAGCTGAAGAGATAGGAGTTACCACAGTGGGAGTCCCAAAGTGTTACTGTGGGGTAACTCAACTAGAAGAAGAGTGCCTACCGAAGCTGTCCAAGAAGGAGTTAAGGTGTGACCAATTGGAAGACCCCATGGGGAAATTGGTCCTGGAAGCACTGGAAGACAAGAGTCCAGAGGGACTTCGACTTCACCCTTCCAAAGAAGCTCGCCTACTGAGGAGAGAGTTGGACAAGTTACAGGTGCATCAGGGAGTGGTCTACCGAAGGGGCCCCTCTGATAGCTCAGAAGATAAGTGGCAGTTGTTTCTCCCCGAAAAGCATCGAGAGACTGTGCTGATTGCCTTACATGACCAGCATGGTCACTTGGGAGCAGAGAGAACCTTCCAACTTATCAGAGACCGGTTTTATTGGCCCTGCATGAGGGCCGAAGTGGAGGAGTATTGCCATTCCTGTGCAAGATGCATTCAGAGGAAGACTTTACCCCATCAAGCTGCCCCAATGGGCCATCTACAGAGTCAAGGCCCAATGGATCTGGTATGCATTGATTTTCTCTGCCTCGAACCCGATTTGAGTGGATTGGGAAATGTTCTGGTGGTAACCGACCATTTCACCCGTTATGCTCAGGCTTTCCCAACCAAGGACCAGAAGGCCTCTACAGTAGCCAAGGTACTTTTGGAGAAGTACTTTGTTCATTATGGACTACCACAGAGAATCCATTCAGACCAAGGAAGGGACTTTGAGAGTCGCCTGATCAGGAAGCTACTAGATTCTCTGGGAGTAGAGAAGACTAGAACCACACCATATCACCCTCAAGGTGATGCCCAGCCTGAAAGGTTCAACAGGACCCTATTGAACATGTTGGGAACTTTAGAAACAGAGAAGAAGCAACATTGGAGTCAACACATTTCAGCTCTGGTGCATGCCTACAACTGCACCACAAGTGATGTGACGGGTTTCTCCCCTTACCGACTTATGTTTGGGAGAGAAGCAAGATTGCCAGTGGATTTGGCCTTTGGCATTTCCTTAGACCATGCCTCTGCTGCCTCCCACAAAGGATATGTGGACAGACTGAGGCACAGTTTGAAGATAGCTTATGAGAAAGCTCAAGCGGCCTCTGACCAGAGGGGGGCCCGAAACAAGAGGAACTTTGACTTGAAGGTTCGAGTACAGGACCTACAGCCTGGGGACCGTGTACTGTTACGCAATCTAGGGATCCCTGGAAAACACAAGATTGCTGATAGATGGAGATCAGAGCCATATATCATCTGTAGAAAACTTCCAGGATTGCCTGTCTACAAGTTGAAGCCAGAAGGAAGAGTGGGGCCTTTGAAGACCTGGCATAGGAATCACTTGCTCCCACTCACTGAAGCAGTCAGAATACCTCCAGCAAGAGACTTACCTGAATCTGTTTCCATTCTGGATACCCCCAGGCCTAACACTCGGTCTCAGACATCCCGAGCTAGGGGTGGACAGGACCCCCAATCAGCAGAAGAAGAAAGAGGAGAACTTGAATGGCTATGGCCTTCCTCAACTCCAGGAAATTCCGCCATAGATCTTCCACTTACTGAGGATGTGGAAGATAAAACATTGAACCCAGAAGCTACAGAGTTTGTTCCATTCAGTGTTGTGCCTGAGTGCTGGGAAGATATCCCTGGTCTCTACTCAGAAGAAGAAGAAGTAGATGTTCCAGAACCAGAGATGTTGCCAGAATGTGTTCCTGAAGAAGTCCCAAGAGAACAGAGAGCTCGCAGAGTTGTGAGGCCTCCCAAGAAGTTAACTTACCCCAAATGGGAAAAAGTTCAGAGGACTCTGTTACCACAGCAAGGAGAAGTGCTGAACGCCCTGACCCATCCACTGTACATTTGGTGGAGGGCAACCCCAGCTCACTCTCTGGCACAGTTAAACCGGTCGCCCACACTGAAGTGACCTGTAGACAGGACAGCTCCCCATCCTATGTTAATTGGTGGGAGGCTCCTCTGTCTGAATTATGTGAACGTGTTGTCTCAAAGAAAGCTTGTAGATTGAACAATGTCTTTGGGGACCAAAGATTCAAAGTGGGGGGAGTGTGTAGCGGGGTCGTTCCCCTTTTAGGGGAGAAGACTACATTCCCCATAATTCCCCAGGCTCCCGGGAGGCTGTTTGTTTCCGCCCGAGAGGCTTCTGGGGGAGGAGATAAAAGGGAAGAGGAGAGACCGCCTCTTCCTCTTCTGACTGGGCTGGTGACGCAGACACTCCTGATTGAGGAGACACCTGTGCGGACCGGGACTGCTGAAGGCCTGAAGCCTGGGCCTTGCAGCAGAGTGAGACTCTCAACCCTCAGTGTCAGCAGCAGCGGAGCGGAGACTTTTCCCTACAGTCGGTCGGTCGGAGAGAGGACCGGAACGCAGGGGCTGTGACGGAGGAGGCCGGACGCCGCCATTGGAGGGACCGGAGCTGAGGACGGTACCCCAGGAGTGGTGAGCGAGCTGAAAGGCTCATCCTACATTGCTACATACACTTCTATGCCTATTGAACTGCCAAGGCACAATTTACCTCAGAGCAGCAGATGTTTCTTTCTGTGGATTACAAATACACCATTTAAAGCTACATGTGCACCACCTCTACAGTTCTCTTGCCGGTGAAGAATACTGTACTTATTCAAGGACTGAGCTCTATTGCTAGGGATCAGGCCTGGTCCGTTAGGTAGGCGCAGATAGATTTATTGCACCTCAGGGGTGCATAGCAGACGGTCGCTACACTTGGCGCTCCGTTCCCCATTGCTAGTTTGATACATATATGTGTACATGTTAAAGTGCATATTGCAGGGACCTGCTAATGTGTTGTAAGTCAAATGTTAAATGCATGTTACTATTTCTTTTCTTACTGCCAAAGTAAAGCCAGTTATTCTTATCTCAGCAGTCTGCTTGTGAGTTTGAGTCCATTACACTTAGAGTATAAGTGATATTTATATGTGCATAGATACATACCCCTTTACTAACTGTGCCAGAGCGGGTAGAGCAAATTGCCGGGGGGTTGGTGGAGCTGTACTCAGGGACCCAAAACAAACCAGCGGCCCTCTTAACTGGGGGTATCGCTACATATAGATCTATGTTTATCCCAAGCATGTTGCGGAATCGGAGGAGATAATGTGTTATTTTATTATTGGCCTTGGAGTTAGTTCTTTGACCCAAGTCCAGTCCAGGAACAGGAGGAGGAGGATTTCTTGGACCAAGAATTGGTTGCTTTATTAATCGTGACCAATTATGTCATATGCCTTTGCTGCGGGAGCTCCAGGAGAATAATCCAGATGATTTTCGGAATTATCTCCGGATGACGGACCCCTACTTTCACCAACTCTTGGTTTTGCGGACCCCCTAGCTTAACCACTTCCCGCCCGGTCAATAGCATATTGACGTCCGGGAAGTGGTTCCGTTATCCTGACTGGGCGTCATATGACGTCCTTCAGGATAACATGCCGCCGCGCCCGTGGCGATCGGTGGAGCGGTGTGTCAGTCTGACACACCGCTACACTGATCTCGGTAAAGAGCCTCCGGCGGAGGCTCTTTACCACGTGATCAGCTGTGTCCAATCACGGCTGATCACGATGTCAACAGGAAAAGCCGGTGATCGGCTTTTCCTCACTCGCGTCTGACAGACGCGAGGAGAGCTGATCGGCGGCTCTCCTGACAGGGGGGGTCTGCGCTGATTGTTTATCAGCGCAGCCCCCCTCAGATGCCCACACTGGACCACCAGGGACTCCACTAGGACCACCAGGGAAGTGGGCAACATGTGGATGGCCAGGTATGTACCCCCTGGCCATCCACATGTGCAAATGATGCCCAATCTGTGCCAGTCAGTGCCCACAAATGGGCACTGACTGGCACCATCAAGTAGCAATCAGTGCCACCCATCACACAGCAATGCCACCCATCAGTGTAATCAGTGCCACCCATCAGTGTACAGCAGTGCCACCTATCGGTGCCCATCCGTGCCCATCAGTGCCCACCTATCAGTGCCCATCAGTGCCCATCCATGCCACCTATCCGTGCCACCCATAAGTACTCATCAGTGCCACCCATAAGTGCCCATCAGTGCCGCCTATGAGTGCCCATCAGTGCCGCCTATGACTGCCCATCAGTGCCACATATGAGTGCCCATCAGTGCCGCATACCAGTGCCACCTATCAGTGCCCATCAGTGCCACCTATCAGTGCCGCCTATCAGTGCCCATCATCAGTGGCCGTCAGTGCCACCTCATCAGTACCACCTCATTGGTGCCACCTCATCGATGCCCATCAGTGCCGCCTTATCAGTGCCCGTCAGTGCAGCCATATCAGTGCCCATCATTGAAGAAGAAAACGTACTTATTTATAAAAAATTTAACAGAAACAAAGAAAAACGTTTTTTTTTTTCAAAATTTTCGGTCTTTTTTTATTTGTTGCGCAAAAAATTTAAATCGCAGAGGTGATCAAATACCACCAAAAAAAAAGCTCTATTTGTGGGAACAAAATGATAAAAAAATTGTTTGTACAGTGTTGTATGACCGCGCAATTGTCATTCAAAGTGCGACAGCGCTGAAAGCTGAAAATTGGTCTGGGCGGGAAGGTGTCTAAGTGCCTGGTATTGAAGTGGTTAAAGTGGTTGTATACCCTAAATTGCAACTTGCACCTACAGGTAAGCCTAGATTAAGGCTTACCTGTAGGTACAAGAAATATCTCCTAAACCTGCACGGTTTAGGAGATATTTGGAAAGAACGATTTACAACGTTGTCTACGGCGCATGCGCGCCGTAGACAACGGTGCATAGAACGGGTTAATCCCCATTCACATCTGCGGCTCACCGCAGTTGAAGTGCCCCGCGCGCATGCGCGGAGCGACGTCTTCGCTGCTCTGGCCAATCACAGCACTGCAGCGGCGCTGTGATTGGCCGGAGCGCCGATACCCGGAAGAGCGATGGCTGCGGCTGGAGGGGGAAGAGAAGACGGCGTCGGGGGCCCCGATCTAAGGTAAGTGATGCATAATGAGCTAGTATGCTAGTCATACTAGCTCATTATGACTTTCTCTTGCAGGTAATTAAAAAAAAAAAAAAAGTTTACCTGGGTATACAACCGCTTTAAGAAGCAGGACACATGCATGAGGCTTTTATTTTTTGGTTGAATAATAATGATTTGATTTGTTATATTTTCTATATTTTTGGATGCATAGAATGCACTTTTAGGTTAAGTTCTATTGGCAGCCCTTCAGGTTTGGTATAGATATTAAGGGGAACCGCATGCTAAGATTTGAAAAAAAATGGCGTGGAGGCCCCCCCCCAAAATCCATACCAGACCCTTATCCAGAGACGCAATCTGGCAGGCAGCAGGAAAAGGGGAGGGGAGCGCTCCCCTCCTGAATCGTACCAGGCCACATGCCCTCAACATTGGGAAGGTATTTTGGGGTTGGAATCTGAAAGCCCCCTTTAACAAGGGGACCCCTAGATCCCAGCCCCCCCCCCCCCATGTGAATGGGTATCGGGACATTGTACCTACACATTCACCAAAAAAGTGTCAAAAAAGTAAAAATGACATGAGAAAGTTTGGGACAAGTCCTTTATTTAACCACTTCAATACCCGCCCATAGTCATATGACACCCACAAGGTGGATCTCCCATCCTGGGTGGGCGTCATATGACGTCCTCCCATTCCCGGCCATCTAGGGGGCGCACATGCGTGCCCGCGGGGTCGTCCCAGACCCGTGCGCGTGCTCGGCGGCTACGATGTCCGCCGGGCACCGGCGATTGCCCTGGAACACAGCAGGACTGTGGATCTGTGTGTGTAATCACACAGATCCACGTCCTGTCAGTGGAGAGTAGACCGTTGGTGTGTTCTCAGTACAGAGAAACACTGATCGGTCTCCTCCTCTTGTGAGTCCCCTCCCCCTACAGTTAGAATCACTAACAGGGAACATACATTAACCCCTGCAGCGCCCCCTAGTGTTAACCCCTTTCCTGCCAGTCACATTTACACAGTAAACTGTGCAATTTTATAGCAACGATCGCTGTGTAAATGTGAATGGTCCCAAAAATGTGTCAAAAGTGTCCGAAGTGTCCGCCGCAATGTCACAGTCACTAAAAAAATTGCAGATCACCACCATTACTAGTTAAAAAAAAAAATGCAATAAATCTATCCCCTATATTGTAGACGCTATAACTTTTGCGCAAACTAATCAATATACGCTTATTGCGATTTTTTTACCAAAAATATGTAGAAGAGTACATATCGGCCTAAACTGAGTAAAAAATTAGTTTTTTTTTTAAAAATGGGATATTTATTATAGAAAAAAGTAAAAAATATTGTGTTTTTTTAAAAATTGTCGCTCTTCTTTTGTTTATAGCGCAAAAACTAAAAACCGCAGAGGTAATTAAATACCACCAAAAGAAAGCTCTATTTGTGGGAATAAAAGGACGTCAATTTTGTTTGGGTGCAACGTCGCACGACTGCGCAATTGTCAGTTAAAGCAACGCAGTGCCGAATCGCAAAAAGTGCTCTGGTAAGAAAGGGGGTAAAATCCTCCGGGGTTGAAGTGGTTAAAAAAAAAACTGGTGACCCCACCCCTTCTGACGCTACGTGACGTCACATTATGTCAGAAGGGGGCAGGGTCACCTCGCTTACGTCACTGAGTGGCGTTTTTCTCGTTCTGTTTGCACTGTGGCACTGTGATCGCAGATGAATGGACATCGTGGGATTTTTTTCCCTGTCATTTTTACTTTTTTGACACTTTTTTTGGTGAATGGGTACCCATTCACATAGGGGGGGCAGGATCTTGTTAAAGAGGGGTTCCAGATTTCGATAAGTCTACCGCCAGGTGTCATGTTAATGTTTGATTAACGACAACTCAAAACAGATTGCAAAACACAGTGCGATTGCCAGAATCGCATTGCATGGATGTGAACACCCATGCAATGCAATTCACCAAAAAAGGGTCCTGCACCATTTAGGTGCGGATGCGATTTGAGCCATACAAAATGTATGGCTCAAATCGCATCGCACAGTCATCACATGTGATGTGCACAGGAATGCGGTGTGATTCCTGTGCAAATCACATGAGGTGTTCTGCATGAACCCAGGCTCAATGAGCAGAAGCTCTGCTGACTTCCATCATCCAATCATGTGCAAGCAAAAATGCTGTTTTATTTTTCTTGCATGCAATCAGGTATTCTTTGCAAAGAGAAGCTTTACCTCATTTACTAAGCTCCGAAACAACTGCACTTGCAGAGTGCATAGTCTACTTGCCTTTAGTAGCTATCAATCATTTTCAGTTAAACTAGCACATCCCGATATTATAGGGTGGTCAGGGTAGCAGACTTATGTATTTTCGGTAAGGCATACAAAGTCTGAATTTTTGGATCCTTGGTATTTAAGAAACTCCAAGTATTTTTATCAATAGTCCCTTGTTGGTATGCTCTAAAGTTAATAGCACAATATTTGTTACATAAATTTTCCAATACTGTTTTAGAAATGGGTCCGTACCATTTTTTATTTGTTAAAATATTCTTACACATAGTTTCATATTGTGATATTCATAATCACTAAATTGCCCCCTTTGTCAGCAGGTTTAATGATTATCTCGGAGTTAGTCTGCAAAGATGTAATAGTTTGTTTTTGTACCTGTGAAAGATTAGTGTGTCCCTGGTAGCTCAGATTCATATTTTCTGTTTTCTTTTTTTAAATTTGTTAGTGTCGCTGCTGAGAACTACAGCTGCCACTAATCTCTTGTTAAATATATTTATTGAGTTTTCACAAGAAAAAAAGAAACAAAGCAATGCAAAGCATGAATACATAGCATACATACAATGTATTTAACATTATAGTAGGAAATTAAAACGATCTTACCACTATGTTAATTTTATACACACAGGAATATGAGAATGAATAATCAGACAAATTATCAAAGTATCCATTTTCAGTAGTAAGCTATGTAGCTTGTAAAGAAGAAAAAAAAAAAAAAGAAGGGGGGAAAGAAAAAAAGGGGGGGGGGGGGGTTTCAGTAGTGTCAGATTCATATTTATAATCTCTTTGGTTGTCTGCTGGACATACGCCCAGATATTGATATTGGGTTTAGTATTTAACAAAGGAAACATTCTAGACTTGGGCCTGAAGGACATGGGTGGGTGGAAGGTAACACCGACAGCTGACATCCCCGATAGAGGAATCGACCAGGGGATGTCGTCCTCAGCATGGATCTCCTCCCAAAGGTCCATCAGGTCTTCCAAAGCCCGACATCCATCCATATTTGATTGAATTGTCAAAAAAATCATGTTGAAATTATGAATTTAAATCAGGTTTATCATATAATACCTTATACATCAACCTTCGGGCAAAGAGATGACAAGATTGAGGGATCATCATCAGCATTCAGACTATATAAAGAATGCAAGAAGAAATGTAAGGGTGCAATTAGGGCGGCTAAGATAGAACACATAAGACATATAGTGGAGGAGAGCAAAAAAATTCTTTAAGTATGTAAACAGTAAAAAAGGGAGGACAGACCATATTGGCCCCATAAAGAATGAGGAAGGACATCTGGTAACAAAGGATAGGGAGATGGCGAAGGTATTGAATTTATGCTTCTCCTCAGTCTTCACGAGGGAATCGGGGGCTTCAGTAACCAAAACTGCAATGTTTATCTTTATGACACGTTACAGGAAGCACCCCAAAAGTAAATCACCAGGACCAGATGGCTTGCATCCAATGGGTACTTAGGGAACTCAAAGTTGTCAATTAATTGCCAGATCATTGTTCCTAATTTTTACTGACAGTCTACTGACTGGAATGGTACCAGCTGATTGGAGAAAAGCCAATGTAGCACCAATATTTAAAAGGCCCAAAATACATCCCTGGGAATTACAGACCAGTTTGCCTAACATCAATAGTATGCAAGCTCTTGGGGATAATAAGGGACTATATACAAGATTTTAGTAATGAGAACTGTATCATTAGCAGTAATCAGCATGGGTTCATGAAGAAAGGTTCTTGCCAAACCAATCTGTTAATCTTCTATGAGGAGGTGAGTTTCCATCTAGATAAAGGAAGGCCCGTAGACATGGTGTATCTGGATTTTGCAAAAGAATTTGACACAGTTCCCCATAAACGTTTACTGTACAAAATAAGGTCCGTTGGCATGGACCATAGAGTACATGGATTGAAAACTGGCTACAAGGGCGAGTTCAGAAGGTGGTGATAAATGGGGAGTACTCAAAATGGTCAGAGGTGGGTAGTGTGGTCCCCCAGGGTTCTGTGCTGGGACCAATCCTATTTATTTTGTTCAGAAACAACCTGGAGGATGGGGTAAACAGTTCAATCTCTGTATTTGCGGACGATACTAAGCTAAGCAGGGCAATAACTTCTCCGCAGGATGTGGAAACCTTGCAAAAAGATCTGAACAAATTAATGGGGTGGGCAACTACATGGCAAATGAGGTTTAATGTAGAAAAATTTAAAATAATGCATTTGGGTGGCAAAAATATGAATGCAATCTATACACTGGGAGGAGAACCTTTGGGGCAGAGAGATAAAACGATAATTATCCCACTTTACAAGACTCTGGTCCGGTGGCACCTAGAGTATGCTGTCCAGTTCTGGGCACCAGTCCTCAGGAAGAATGTACTGGAAATGGAGCGAGTACAAAGAAGGCCAACAAAGCTAATAAAGGGTCTGGAGGATATTAGTTATGAGTAAAGGTTGCGAGCACTGAATTTATTCTCTCTGGAGAAGAGACGCTTGAGAGGGGATATGATTTCAATTTATAAATACCATACTGGTGACCCCACAATAGGGA